>KN832564.1:157469-323193 GCA_000827205.1 Plicaturopsis crispa FD-325 SS-3 | reverse complement strand
CATGGCGGCGAGACTTTCGCCAGCGTTGATCGATAATTGGTGAAGTTCTTGTTTGTGTCGATCGTGACTTCACAAGCGGATAACTGTGCCATGAACCGAGAATTGACTTGCTCCCATGTGCGTTTGAGGCGCCGTATTGGAGTAGAATTGAGACCCGACACGATGGCAACCATGGACGAGTAGTTGTGCATGCCTCGACAGCGCTAGCGACGAGTTTTTATCAGTGACGTTCATGAAAGGTGTAGATGCAGTGGAAACTCACGTCCGCGACGCTGATGAACTGCTTCACGATAGTAGCCCGCCTCCGGGAATCCTCTTTCGAAAGCACCGAGTCGGCCACCCAGTTCGCAATCTAGGACGTTCGTGAATACATAGGCCAGCGCATCGAAACAAAAGCACGAACCCTGTTACTCGTTTGGATGATATGGGCGATGTTATCGTTGCTCTCGCCCGCTTTCTGTTCGCGCGAACGCTGAAGACATTCCATGGGCCGGATCTTCTGGTACAGCTGGCTCTCCATGATGGTCAACTGTCGCGCCATCTCCAACGGATCGATATCAAGGACTTTGAGTTTCTTCAGGTTCTTGGGCATGATGGGCTGAGGCGGTACTTGGTGGGAGGTGTTGATCATGGTCTTGATCTTCGAATCCCCGCCCTTTTGCTATAATTGACGCTCAGTATGGGTCACATTCGCGTGAAGGAAGAAGGTATAACATACGGCACGCTCGATGAGAATCAACAGCTGCTTCGCAGCCGCAAAACGTACAACCTCGTCGTTCGATATGAACTGCTTCATATGATCGAGGATATACATATCGTCTTTTTCCAGAACATCCTCGTCCACAACCATAGATTTGAAGGTATTTAAGACACTTTGGCGTCCGGATAAGTCAGCCCACGAAATATAGTTAATAATATATAGGAACGTACCGCATTTGGATCACATGCTGCTTCAGTTTGCCCCACTCGTCCCGTTGTTGGGGGTTCAGGTTTTCTGGAGGTTTGATCCAGAAACGTTGCACAAGAAGATTGAAGAGTTCGTCGAGGTTAGTGAATGATTTGTATGTCATCAAGAACGTCTTGATGAACGTCGGGTCTGCGGAGATCGTTAATAACAATGGCCGTGGTTCGCAGTCAAAACTTACCTCCGTGCTCGTGTGCAGTCAGACGCTCTACTAGGGCTTGTACAGTTCCTCCGCGGACAGCACCGTCAGGGTCAATAAGGATCTCTGTCTGGCTGTAGTTTGGCCGCAAATACCAGGGCTTCTGATCAGCGTTGACAGCGTTGATGTAATGCTGCGGTGCTTCGTCGCCCAGTAACTTTCTCAACTTGTCCGCTCGGGGAGCCTTGTTCGAGGACGGAGCTATCGGATGCGCTTAGTATCGTGGCAGACAAAAATATTCAGCACAACTCACCCTCGTCGTCATAAAGGCTCATGGCGACCGTGTCCGGCGATCCTGGTGCCACAGTGCTCGACATTTTTTCGCGATCGAAATCGGTTCCGTCGCTTGTCTCTGACATGTGGAGTGAGTTGGTAGAGGGCTGCGATCTGTGCCCGTACATAGCAGACCGTTCAGACGGATCTACGGGGGGTAGCGCCTTCGTTGCGCTAGGCTTCTGGAACGCGAGCTCCATGTCGATGAGATCGTCCTGGTCACCGTCGTCTTCGTCGGTAGGTGGTAATCTCAGGTCGAACGCGTCGAGGTTGCCCTCGATGACGCTCATCCGGGACATTCGCCATTCGATAGAGCCATTGTAATCACCCTGCGCTGCGTCGGCCTGATCGTAGCCAACAGCAAGCAAGGCCTCCAGCGTCTGCTGGACCACGCCCGCATTTGACTTTAGGGATGCCCCTAATGCGCCGAGGTAATCGTACGACGCGTAAACGTCGTGAGGCGAAAGCCCGAGGCCCACGCGACGGATCGCTTGTGCGGTGAGGAGCACGGCCGCACCGTCATCGTATAAAGACTGTGTGGCCATCTCGAGGGTGCGGACAAGTAGGCGGGCCCTGCTGACACTCTGCATGTAGACATCGTCGGCCCTGGGTGTACTCGCCTCGTGACCAATGCCGTCGATATCAACATGACGTGCGACGTGTATATCGGCGACGAATGTGAGAAATGCGGACAGTCGAGTGACAATATCTCGACAGCGGGCTATGACTTGATCAACTGTTTTGGGCAAGTTAAAAAAAAGCGTCTCGGAGTGAGTGAACGGAAAGTTGTCACCAGAATGTTGCTCGGAGCTGCTAAGAGATGCGGACAAGGCAGCGAAATTCTCTTCGACCATTGACCGGTACGACCGCAATTCATTGAGAACTTCCGACCCCAGCACCTTCCCAGGCGCTTCGTCGTCTTCACCCATAGCCACCCAGCCAAATCCCTTCCAGTTCCCTGCGGCGCCGGCGCCTACCAATCCAAGCCCAACATTTGCAGTCGAAAACACACCTCGCAGCCGCTTCAACCCATATTTCCCGCTCATCTCCTGCATCACAGCTTGCGTCTGACTTCGCTGCACTTCCGTCACGAACGCGACAACTGCCCGCTCGAGTTCCTGCGCGTCCCCTTCGATTCGATTCGGAGTCTCGCTTGTCGATGGGCCAGAGTCGTACTGCATCGCGCGTGCCGACAAGACCAGTTTCGAAAGCGTAGCAGTGACTTTGCGTTGCGCCGGTTTCAGGAGGGTCTGGGATGCGGAATTTGTCTGGTAGTCGCGTGCGCTCATCGGTATCACGTTGGTAGGGATGTGACCGCTCGGTGGCGCTGAAACGTAGAGGAGATTTCGTACAGCCAGCACGACTGCACGTACCTGGTCGTCCATAAGGAGGTCGTGCTGTGGCCGGCCCTGAGAGCCATTTAGCTGGATACTTTGCACGACAGTGGCGATAGCCTCTCGGGCTGTTGTAGCAAGATCGGTCACTAGCTCGGGGGGTGGGGGCGCCAAACGCTGTTGCAAGGTCCGCGCCATTTTCTCAGCGGATGTAAGCCCTACTTGTCTATTGTCGTGAGTCCTCGACGAAGACCCATTGGGCCGGTACACTGGAGTCGAGGGACCTTTGCCAAAAGGCTGGACACCTGAATCGTCAGAGTACATACTGATATGATCGGCGTCAGGATCGTCCCGTGGGCGATAGTGCGAGGCCTCCGAGTCCGACCGCAGTCGGTCCCGGCTGGGAGTACTGCTGTAGGAAGAGCTAGCTGACGGCCCCCGACCGTTCGACGAGTGTAACGCTGCCTCTGGGAGGGTCCACCGAACCTCGTTTGTCACCTTATTCCAATAGTAGTATGACATTCCGTCATCTGCAAGCCGTTTGACCCAAGGTTCGGGGGTAGAGCTCCGCTGAGGTACACCAAATCCTGCCGTATCACGACTTTCGTCTGCCTGAAAACTGGACATAGAGCTGTAGCCAAGCCCTTCGCTGGTGCCAGCACGGGAGCTCGTTTGAGATGTTAGACCTGCAACATCGTCGTCCGATATTTCGTGGTCAGACTCTGTCGGCAAGTCGCGAGAATGCTGCCCCGTCTGGGTATTTAGGTAGTATATCTTCATGGCATAGCGTGAATGCCGTGATCGAGATGTGCCATTAGCGCTGCGAGCTCACCTGGCCATCGCCCGTCACCTGGGGTACCCAGAAGTCACTAGCGGTCCTCCCTCCGTTGCCCGAGGTCTGAGTATGTCCCCCGACACCATTCCGAGACGTTGGCTGGTCATCACCAGAATCAAGCCATTCTGGCTCGCTATCGGACATGTTACTGTCTCTGCCCATTGCATGCGACATGTCGACGATGGAGTCGCGGGGATTGTCCTGCTGCTGTGGATTCTCCGACCCCGACAGAGCAGCCTCGGCCTCGTCGTCTGAGATGACCTGCACATAGTTCGACGGAAACCATCCTCTCTCCTCCCCGAGTAAGCCATCCCACCAGCCCGACTCAAGGCGAGTCAAGACCTCGATGATGTCGTTCTTGTAAAACGAAAGCGAGGAAGCGTCCTGGGTCTGGTAGTCGTACAATGCACGGCAGAAGAATGTAATGATGTACTGCTCGTCGTTCGATGACTGCTGCTGCTGCTGCGTCTGGACGGTTGTCGCGCTCGATGTCGAAGACGCCGCGTTCGAGAACGACTGGTAGCCGTTGTGCATGGCTGGTGCGACGGTGGCCATTCGCTAGCAGGGCCAGCGCGAGCACTGTAAAAAGCCTCAAGACTTTGGAGGAAATTGGTATCCGTGGTGTGAGCGGGCAACGGCTGCAAATCAAGAAGCCGCGTAGCATTTTACGTAACAAACAGCACTTCATATCTGGACTCTGCAAGCGTTCTGGGAATAAATGCTATGGATCCTGTCATACAAACAACAGCTACAAAACAAATATACAGATACAGTCGTCGTACAGTGGGTTCCCGTGCCTTACCGCTTCAACGTCCTCTGTTTCTCTGCGAATTCGACGATTTTCTTGTCCACGAACATCCCCTTGCGCTCCCTCACGGCGTCCATGTATCCTTTCGCGACATTGGAACGGTCGGCTTTTTCGCCAAGGTCCTCGAGCTCCTCCTCAGTAGTAGGGACCCAGAACGGATCTTGGTCGAGCAGTTCGTACCTAGGGAGGAAATACAAATTGTCAGCTAGAGTATTCCGGATAAGCCGGCGGAATCGACTCGCCCGCTGAAGATAAGTTGCGGGCTGGCGGCACCAGACGTTCGCGTTCTGATATCTAGATTTTGAGATACATAATTAGACTTGCATTCCATGCAGAAATACGAGGAAGAAACCGTACCGTCCGCAAACCCGAAACTCTCAACGACCGGTAGCAACGCCGAGACATTGAAGAACGATGTCCCCTCCTTCATTTCCTCTGCGACGATTCGGCCACGGCGCTTGGCAACAACGCCGTATACTTTACCAAGCACGTCGGCTGGAAAGAGAAGAGGTAACGAATTGAGAGGATTATCAGGGGGAGGGGCTTGCGGCCGCACGCACCGGTAGCTTGAATGTCGCACGTGTACATCGCCAACATCAGCCTCGGTGACCAGTCCAATAATCCATTTCTGCAGGCATCGCGAACACCAGTGATCACCGAGCCCGTTACCTGAGCTATCTTGTTTTGCACTAAACATCAAAGCGAATGAACACAAAAACATCGAGAAAGATTGAGAACACCAAAAACTCACGCCGTTGCTTCTCGACGCCCTCTTCGTCAATTTCCAATGACTCGACATAGTAGGCAAGACCCTCCACGGGCTCCGCGCATAATGGGCCCTGAAAAGTTGCGAGCTGGAAGCCCGTCTCTAGATGCCCATCGAAATCGGACACTTTAATGGACCTCTCCGCGTCTTCAGTCCGCGAACGGTCCAGGCGACGTTTTAGGCTATCTAGACATCAGAAAGCTTTCCAGGAAACTGGCGAAGTACTCACGAATACGGCGTGCTCGTATTGCGCGCATCCACGAGCAACGATCCGCCAGCGTTTTGCGGCCCGAATGCCCAAATCCTATCGACAAGGCCAGTCCATTCACCGCCCGCCTCCTTGCATTTGTCCTGTAGCGCTGCCCAGAATTGCTCTGGCTTGACGGTGGGCTTCCTCATGATGTCGCCGTGCACGTTGACGCCTTCTTCCTCCCCTTCATCATCGACCTCACCTTCTCGTCCACCCTTGCGCTCTTGCTGCAGCTTTTTTAGAGTAATGATGTTATCGAGGATGAACTGGAGGATGGTCTCTGGCAGCGGGACCGCTCGGATGGTGAACGTAACAAGATTATGCGAGTCGGAACCGCGGATTGTACCCCGCGGCGCATTAGGGGTTTTGGGAGCAGCCATATCTAGGGATCATAACGGGTGTAACTACCTTCACGCACAGATGAAAGGGGGCAGGGAACGAACCTGCAGCTTTCACGGCAGTTTCACGGAAAGGCACAATCGGCTTCGAAGCCTGGATCTCGACCCGTGCAAAACGTTCCCTGAGATCCTTCAAGCATCTCTGCGTACAAAGTTCAGCGCGTATCTGAGTTGTGCAAGTCCACTATACATACCTCAAGGTGCAGCTCGCCCGCCGTCAGAATGACATGCTCTCCGGTAGCTTGCTGGAATGTCTCGACACACGGGTCGGATTGACTGAGAAGCTTCAAACCACTGAGAAGCTTCGCCATATCCGCCGGTTTCACAGGTTCCAAGGCAACCCGCACGATCGGCGGCGCCTGTAGAGCACCGTGAGCAGGGGACAATAGGATCGCCCACTCGAAAGAGACTCACCGAGCGATGCACCCCACCAAGGTTGATCAAGCATTCCTGATGAATTTCTGGATCCTGCTCGTCGCCCACTCCCGATTCACTAGGAGCACACAGCGTCGCACTGCGCCACACCTTCCCCTCCAGACCTTTGATAGCAAATATATTGCCCGCCCGGACACGGTCGACCGCCACCAGCTCCCGACCCATCATCACATACAGCCCCTCCACATCCGCCGTGACGATATACCGCGCATTCGACGGGTGCGTCGGCGGCAGCGCAAGATTGTACTTCGGGAGCACGCCGTATACGCGGGCGCCCGCACGCAGCGTCCCGGAATACAGCCGCGCAAAGCCAAGAAGCGTCTCCGCGTCTCCGTCGATCCCGCCTTCCCGTGGCTGCGGCTGAGGAGACGGGCTGTCGGGGTTTGTCTGGACGGGGCTAGGCACGCCTGCTTGTACACCGGCTTGACGCGCCTCGCGGAACTCCCGCGCCCGGTTCCGCATGTCCTCCGCCGTGATCGGCTTCTTCTTGTTCTCAGGCAGCGCCGTAGTGGACACCGCGAACATCTTACTGACGTACGCCGCCACGCACGCGTCCGCGCTCGCATTCGACGCGAACAGATCGCGCTCGAGCTTGTTTTTGGGCGCGACGGTGGATTCGTACAGGTCGGGGTAGAGCATCTTGGGGATCCGGGTCGTTTGCGCGACGGAGGGCGCGGGGACGACGTCGATGACGGCTTGGATGACGCAGGTGGAGAGCGGGAGCCACTGCGAGAAGATTAATGAGAGGAGGTGGCGCGTGTCTTTTGATTTTAGGTCGCGGGGAGGGATTTTGAGGTTCAGCGCGGAGACGATCTTGGCGATTTTGTCGGGGTTCCTGCACAGACTGTCAATACGCGCGATGCCAAACAAAACGGCGACATACGTATTGAGTACCGTGGCATCATACACGGCCCACAAGTTGTCCAGCACAAACTGGACAAACAGCGGTTTCAACGCCCTGCCTCGGAGGTGCTTGTAGCTGATCACTTTCTTCGTCTTCGGGTCCAAAAAAAAGTCACCCCACAGCACACGCCGCAAGTTCGCCTCCTTGATCCCAAGCTTTGCGGCATACAGCTGCGCGAATTTGCCGACGCGGAAGCCCCAGCCGTCGATCGCAGACGCAAAAATAACATTCCCCCGCTCCGGCGCGAAATAAATGTCGTCGTCGTCCTTTTCCTGGAACTGGTCGTCATTGTCGTGAGCGGTCGCTTCGGCCTCGTCCGCATATGCCTCCCGTTTCGCTGCGCGACGCCGTTCGTGTTCTTCGTGCCACCGCTGGTCGTCCTCCATCCGCTCTCCCGCGAAGAATCCGCCCATGACTGCGTTGACTTGCTCAATCAGACGCGAGAGGTGGTGGTGGGCTTCTACGGGGGCGAGCTTGAGCTCCGTAATAAGACGATCGAACTTGTTTATGACGAGGATAGGTCGCAGCCGGTCCTGCCATGCTTGCCGCAAGACTGCGATGGTCTACACGTTGAATTTAAATGCTGCCCTCGAATACGCCACGGGGATCGCACTTGCCTGGGTGCACACACCTTCCACGACGTCCACTAGCACGAGTGCGCCGTCGCACAGGCGCGACGCCGTGGACACCTCGCTCGAAAAATCGACATGCCCGGGCGTGTCAATCATATTCACGATATACGTCTTCGGAGATCTTCCTGGACGAGTCTGTCACGGAATAGGGTGATTTCGCGTGCGATGGATGCGCACCTTCGCCGTCCGCCGCCTTCTCCATGACCTGGAACTTCAGAGACACTGCGCTGCTTTCCATGGTGATGCCGCGCTCCTGCTCGTCCTCGCGACTGTCGAGGTAGCGCATCTTGCCGGCCATGCGTGCGGATATGATGTTGTTTGCGGCGAGCAGAGCGTCCATGAGCGTCGTTTTGCCATGATCGACGTGACCCAAGGTGGTTATTATGCGGACGTTTGCTGCATCGGGCACCTCCATGGTTGCTGCTATTCGAAAGAACGTCAGATGTAAGGATCGTGGACTTGAGCGAAGAAGAGATATATAACTATGAAAACCGCGGAGCCGCTTGACTTGACTTGCTCTTTGCAAAGGAGTCACTCTAGTCTAAGCGATCTCGTGGATCTCGTAAATCGGGCAGCGCGCACCTGCTCACACACAGCACAACGCCAGACGTCAGACAAGGATATATCCGAGCCCGCGAGGTTTGAAGGAGTTGTTTCGACGGCTGCTAAAGGAGACTACACAACGCCTCAGAATTTATCGCGGCACAAATATCGCCGCGGTAAATTCTTACAGATTTCTACACAATATCCGAGCATTTTTCAAAAAAATCGCCGAATAATGATCTAGATTCTCTGTATGTGGGGGCTGTCACTGTATGCAAACCTCACGCATCTTCAGAAGATAGCGGCGTAATCAATAGTACAAGATACTTAATGGATACAGGAGATGTAACTAGCGTACAGTCTTAATGATACAAAACTCCGTCACTCAAGCTCTCCGACCCTTGCCCTTTCCTTTGACAACCCTCCGTCCTGCCGTGCTCTCGCTGCGGTCTCCACCATCGTCTGTCGAATAAGTGGTATTATGCTGGTTTGGACCGCGATTCCATGGGCCATCCGTAGGCGCCTGGCGGAGATGATTAGGGTCCCCTGGCGATGGACCAAGCATACTGCGCATGATGGTGTCGATGTCATTCGAAGTAGGCTGTTGTTCCAATGCAGCGCGAGAGCCGCGCAAGAGGGTCTGCTCAAAGAGTTCGTTCTCTTCGAGTTCTGCGACGCGTTGGCGGAGCGACACCATTATTCGTCGGTGCAGCGCTAGAACGGCCCGCGTAAGCAACGTGCACTCGCACACTGCAAGGTAACACGCACCCTGTTCTTCCTCGGGGGTCTTTGGCGGCGGATAGAGCAGCGGCGACTCGCATGCGAGCACTTCCTCCTCCATAGGCTTGTACAGCCCCATGCGCTCTTCGTGTTTCGCCGCAAAGTCCTCCGGACTGAGCTCCTCGTCCGAGTCGGACGTCTTGTCTGGCATCTTGACTGAGCCGACCGATTCCGGCGAGTCCTGGCGCTGGACGGGCTCGCCGTACATGGGCATTGTGGCTGCATGGAAATGGTGGTGGGACATGATGGCGGTGCTGGAACAAGTTCAGATGGGAAAGGAAAAGGCGACCACACGAGGCTTTGGCTGGTGCATCGTGGTGGTCAACGCGTAAAAAGTTTCAGAGCAAATCCGCGTAAACAACGCGCTCGTGATAGACGCGTTCGGCGTTTCGTCCTTTTCTCAACATTCGCCCGAGACTCATTTTGCGCATCCGTTTATTCGTCTTTTTATTCCGAATAAATTATGCGGCGCTCTTGCCATATCTAGAGTCACTTTACGAGAGATCTTACGCGTACGAATGCATGTAGGACGCCCGAGAATTATAGCGAGACCAGAAATCGGACCAAAGTGGCGCGTAAATAAGGATCAATATAGATCAATTAGTAAGGCGCGCGGCTGAAGATAAATAAACAACACGAACTCTCTTTCTCTCAAACTACTCTCTTCCCTCTCCCACTCCCCTCTCCCCGCCACCAACTTCTACCCTCTACGCCTATACACAAACCTACTACTATGGCGTTCGTGTTCAAGCGAGGTGAGCTACATGCGACGCGCGGGCGGTGACCGTCTACTGACTGACGCGCCTCTCCTAACAGACGGGTACGCGACGAAAAAAACCAGGTCGTTGACTTTAATCTAACGTGTTTCTCCCCGCCAGACGCAAGGAACGCGTGCAGTTCGATAAGGTACGTCTGCGAGCATCATGTGTTATGAAGACGCGTGTTAAACGCGTGTCGATACAGATCACTGCGAGAATAAACAAACTTTGCTACGGCCTCGACGCTGACTACATTGACCCCATTGAGTAAGCGCGTCGGTTTGCTCGCGTAGGTCAATCGATTAATCAAGATACTAGGATTACACAGAAGGTCATTGGAGGTGTCTACCCGGGTGTCACCACCGTTGAGCTCGACGTAAGTTTAGCCCCTGACGCGACGGACTTCATTATGATAATCTTTTCGCTTTCAACAGAACTTGGCGTCTGAGACCGCTGCGTACCTCACAACCAAGCACCCGGACTATGCCATCCTTGCGGCGCGTATTGCGATCTCCAACCTCCACAAGGAGACAAAAAAGAACTTCTCGCAAGTTATCTACGATTTGTACCATTATGGTGCGTATTTGACGCGACGTATCACGCGGTCTTATGCTCATGCAAACGCGTCTAGTAAACCCCAAGAATGGCAAGATGGCTGGTATGATCGGGAAGGAGACCTACGAGACTGTCATGGCCAACCGTGAACAGCTCGACTCCGCAATTATTTACAACCGCGATTTCAATTACAACTTGTAGGTCATCCTTTTATCGGCGTTCTTTTCATGGGTGCTGATGACGCTTCATAGCTTTGGCTTCAAGACCCTCGAGCGATCATACCTCCTCAGACTTGATGGCCGTGTGGCGGAGCGCCCTCAGCACATGATCATGCGCGTCGCTGTAGGCATCCACGGAAACGATATCGAGCGTGCGATCGAAACATACCATCTCATGTCTGAGAGGTACTTCACGCATGCCTCGCCGACGTTGTTCAATGCTGGTACACCGCACGCGCAGATGAGCTCGTGCTTCCTCGTCTGCATGAAGGACGATTCGATCGAGGGTATCTACGACACGCTTAAGAGCTGTGCCATGATCAGCAAGACGGCTGGTGGTATCGGGATGAACATACACTGCATCCGCGCCACTGGGTAAGTCTTGATATGTCTCCTTTGATTCTTTTCATTGACTTTATTCCGCAGGTCTTACATCGCGGGCACGAACGGATATTCCAATGGAATCGTCCCCATGCTCCGCGCTTACGACGCGACTGCGCGGTACGTAGACCAAGGTGGCAACAAGCGGCCGGGAGCCTTCGCTATCTACATCGAGCCGTGGCACGATGACATCTTCGATTTCCTCGACCTCCGGAAGAACCACGGAAAGGAGCAGGCCAGGGCTCGCGATCTTTTCTACGCGCTCTGGATTCCCGACCTCTTGTACGTGGTTTTTCTTCAGTGCTGTGCATTTAATCTAATGTATACTGCATAGCATGAAACGTGTTGAACAGAACGCTGAATGGTCCTTGTTCTGCCCGAACGAAGCCCCTGGGATGGCCGATGTCCATGGCGCGGAATTCGAGGCGCTTTTCGAGAAATACGAGAAGGAAGGACGTGCGAGGAGGACAATCCCTGCGCAGAAATTATGGTTCGCCATCCTCGAAGCCCAGATCGAAACCGGAGGCCCCTTCATGCTGTACAAGGACGCCGCCAACGCCAAGTCGAACCAGAAGAACCTCGGCACCATCAAGTCGTCCAACCTCTGCACTGAAATCATCGAGTACTCCTCCCCCGAGGAGACCGCCGTCTGCAATCTCGCGTCCATCGCCCTCCCCACATTCATCAGCCACGGCAAGTTTGACTACCAGAAGCTGCACGACGTCACGAAGGTCGTCGCATTCAACTTGAACCGCATCATCGACGCGAACTACTACCCTACGCCGGAGGCGCGCCGCTCAAACATGCGCCACCGGCCTATCGGTGTGGGTGTCCAAGGTCTCGCCGACGTGTTCATGGCCTTGCGCATGCCTTTCGACTCGCCCCAGGCGAAGGAGCTCAATATCAAGATCTTCGAGACCATTTATCATGGCGCTCTCGAGAGCAGCTGTGAGATGGCAGAAAAGGATGGCCCGTACGAAACTTGGATTGGTAGTCCTGCCCAGCAGGGCGAATTGCAGTACGACCTGTGGGGTGTGACGCCCTCCGACCTCTGGGACTGGGCGTCGTTGAAGGAGAAGATCGCGACCCATGGACTGAGGAACTCGCTGTTGTGCGCCCCGATGCCTACCGCTTCGACCAGTCAGATCTTGGGTAATAACGAATGCTTCGAGCCGTACACCAGGTAAGTTTCCCGTGTCCCCATACCGCTCTTCGAATTTCTTGCTCACGTCACGTTCAGCAACATCTACACTCGTCGTGTACTAGCAGGCGAGTTCCAAGTAGTCTGCCCGTGGTTGCTCCGCGAGCTCGTCGACCTGAAGCTCTGGGACGACAACATGAAGAACATGATCATCGCGCACAACGGCTCCATCCAGAACATCCCGAACATCCCCGCGGACGTGAAGGCGATCTACAAGACCGTCTGGGAGATCTCGCAAAAGAAGATCATCGACCTGTCTGCCGATCGCGGGGCGTTCATCTGCCAGTCGCAGAGCTTGAACATCCATCTGCAGTCGCCGACGCTGGGACAGCTGACGTCGTGCCACTTCTACGCTTGGTCCAAGGGGTTGAAGGTGAGACTCACGTCCTGTAACGTCTTGTCCGAGTACTGATGATGCGCTACTCGTAGACGGGAATGTACTACCTGCGTACGCGCCCGGCTGCCCAGGCCATCCAGTTCACCGTCGACCAGAGCGTCCTCAAGGCCGCCAAGGCTGCCAACCAAGCCGCCCTCGTCCAGCCTTCCACGTCCGCCGCCATCCCCACCGGCCTGCCTTCTCCCATCTCTAGCACCGCGCCCTCTCCCTCGCCCTCGAGGCCACTGACCAACGGTGCGGCGGCGGTAGCCGCGAAGTTGAACGGCAGCGCTGCGCAGTTGAACGGCAACGCTACTACTGGCGTCGCGCCGTCCGCGAATGGCACAGCTTTGGAGAAGCCGCTCGAGAATATGTACTTGGACGACAAGCAGAAGCAGGCGGCAGAGGCGGACCCCGAGTTTGCGGCTGCGCTGAAGCGCCAGCGCGATCGCGAGGAGGAAGCCGCGAAGCTGATGTGCTCGCTGGAGAACAAGGACGCTTGCGTTATGTGCTCTGGCTGAACGTTAGGCTTTGGGCTTCAAACTTCATCCAACCACGGCGGCCTGTTGGATCATAGAGATTAGGTATCATGGTTTCTTCGCATCTGCATTACATTTTCGCATGTCTTTCCTGTTCTCGTTTCCTCCCCTCATTTCGATATCGCCTGTTTGCGCTATAATCCATCCATCATCCATGTACGACCATAACTGTTGTTTATTATCATACCGAATGCACGAATATCATCAGCTCTGTGCCCACTTTATACGAAGGTTGTTCGGATACAACCTTGAGGAGAAGGAGAAAGAGCTAACCGAGATGGGTTTCTAACAAGTCCTTCTGTGCGTTGCATATTGCGCATGGCAGGGACATGGTGGTACTGGGTACTGTTGTAGGTAATTTGTAGACCTTGAAATGCGGGAGTTGTCTATTGCGGCGTGCGACCAACCGTACAAGTGGGTTACCACCAGCTTTCAGGCGAGCTCAGGTGTCTCCGCGAACAAGAGCGCAAGCAAAGGAGCCGGATACCTCCCATAGCCCTTCGACGCCTCATCGGCCTCCAACGCGAAGCCGCGCACCTCGGCGACGTCTTCAGGTGTGAGCTTCACCTTCAAAGCACCCAGATTTTCCTCCAAATACTGAAGTACACAAATCTGTCAGCACGCGATGCAATTCATGATGTATGCGGCGCACGTACCTTGACTTGACGTGTGCCAGGAATGGGGATGACGTCGGGGCCCTGGGCGAGGAGCCACGCGAGGGCCACCTGCCCCGCCGTCGCACCGTGCTTTTCGCCGACTTTCTTCAGCCCGTCGGCGAGCTTGAGAATGTTCGGGAAGTTCTCGTTCTGGTACCTGTATACCGTTCAGTGAGTGTTAGCGGGAGGTGTACGCGCGGGAACTGGCCTGGGCACCATGCGCCTAAAATCCCCCTCTTCGAAGTCGTCTACGGATTTCTTCGGGCGTCAACATCAATAGCATTAGTACTCGTATCAGCTAGGGTAGTCGGGGGCGGCGCACATATTGCCCGGTGATCAAGCCCCTGCCCAAGGGCGAGTACGCGATGATCGCCACGCCGAGCTCGCGCGCGGTCCGGAGCACGGCGAGGCGGTCGTCCTCGATGTCGAGCGTAAAGGGCGAGTACTCGACCTGGATGGCCGCGATGGGGTGCACGGCGTGTGCGCGCCGGAGGGTCGTAGCAGAGCATTCGGAGAGGCCCAGGTATTTTACTTTGCCGGCTCTGCAGATGCGGGTTAGTTAAGGGATTAGAGGGTTTGTGGAGGTGGGACGGACTTGACGAGCTCGGCCATGGCGCCTACGGTTTTCTAAGTGAAATAATTCAATGGGGTGTCGATGCACGCGTGCAGGGGATGTAATTACCTCGATAGGAACGGTCGCATCAGCTCTGCAGAGGCGTTAGCATCAAATTCTATTTGACGTCTGCATTCAACCCGACAAAAGGCTTACCTATGTGCGTAGTACAGGTCCACTGTCTCGACTCCGAGCCTGGATATCGACTTCGCAAAGGATTTGTTGACATATTCAGGATCGCCGTTGATTGGCCTTGCACTATTTCCTGTGACGCCAAATTTGGTGGCCAGGAATATATCATTTCGTTTCCCACTGCGCTTGAACCTGTCAGGCATCGCAAGTAAGACCTCGCCACATCCTCGTGACGGTTAAACGTTAAACGGTCCACTCGATTGCGCACCATTTCCCGATGAGGTCCTCGTTGTCTTTGTATATGTCTGCAGTGTCCCAGAACGTGCAGCCCTTGGCGTATACGGTGTCAAGGAACTTCGGTAGATGTTCAATGTTAATTGTTCAGGGAAGCAATCCAGCAGGATACAGTGCAACACTCACGTCAAGGCGCTCCTCATCTGAGGCAATGGACCCGTAGTAGGCGGACAGTCCCATCGCACCAAATCCTATGGCGGTGACATCGTCATTTCCGATTTTGCGTGTGGGGAGGCTGGGAGGAGACATAGTGGGGGGATGGAGCAAAGGAACAGTTAGGGCGCGTAGATATGGGAGAGTCTGGGAGAGAAAGTTTGCGTGTGTTCTTGAACATCTTGAACTTTACGGACACAGAGCTTGAGGTATGTGTATTTTGGGAGGCCCGTGTGCCTTTTGCTGATACTTTAGGTTGAATTATACCGCAGTGCAAGCTAGCACACGAAAAAGGCTGGTTCACTCCCAGCAGCTACTGTCAGTCAGTCGCACCGTGATATAAATGGGTCAGCAATCGTAAAAAAAATGAAATTGTCAGTATCCACATACCTCCTACATTCTTAGTACATTATTAGCCAACGAGCTTGCCTTCAAGTTGTTCAAGCTTGGAGCTTGCACATACTTGGTTGAAAGGAAAGAGCCGCAGGAACTAACTTATGCGCGGGCTCAAATGATGCGATGACACCGAACCGGAATCAGATGGTGCAGTTGTCGACATCATCACTTTCGCCGCACACCACTTCAATCTTGCTCAGGTCTTGACAGCTGCAGCCTGCAGGGTCTTGATCCTCTATGTTTTTATTCTATTTCTCGACAAATGTGCGAGCCAGCTTGGAGCCAGCGGTATCTCTCTCTCGTTACTTGTAGCAATTAATCTTGGCGGTTCCTTTGCCGAGGGCTCAAGTTCAACGCGCGTCTTTCAGGCTGCAGCCCCAAGCCGATCGTCTTATCAAGATAAAATGCATCCACTGCGGCGACGTATAAAAGCCATCTGTCAAACCAACATGAACCACCATTGAGACCCCCGCCAAAAATCTCGAATTTACAGTGCCCCTCTCAAATTTACAGCGTTCCTAGCACCATGCCAGCTCTCCCCACCCGCAAGATCGGAAACGACGACGTTAGCGCCATCGGATATGGCGCCATGGGAATCGCTGCTTTCTATGGGAAAGTTGCATCGGACGAGGAGCGTCTCAAAGTGAGGAGCTATGTTTGCACGCGCATTTCCACGACTGATCCGATGTTGGCACCGATAGTTTCTCGACGAGGTGTACGCCAGAGGATGCACGTTCTGGGATACCGCGGACATATACAAGGACAGCGAGGAGCTGATTGGGAAATGGTGCGTAGCTGTATCGGCGACAAAGTGTGAAGAAACCCTCATAGTTGCACGAAACACAGGTTCAAGCGCAGCGGGAAGAGAAATGAGATCTTCCTCGCGACGAAATTCGGGATGGTCATGTCCAAAGACCGACTTATCAACGGGGATGCCGATTACGTGCACGCTGCGTTTGCAAAGTCGCTCGCAACCCTCGGTGTCGACTCCGTGGATTTGTACTACTTGCATAGGTATTTCCGGTCAAATACCTTTAGTATCAGCTTCACTGACCTAAATCCACAGAGCGGACCCGAAAGTCCCCATTGAGGTTCGTTACATCGTGCACGTCGATACTCTTGGGATACTAAATTTCCTGCGACGTGTAGGTAACCGTAGGCGCCATGGCCGAGCTCGTAAAGTCCGTCTCCACCCCTACCTGCACAATTATCATGCACTGACCCGCACCCCCAGGGCCGGCAAAGTGAAATACCTCGGCCTCTCCGAGTGCTCCGCGACGACCCTCCGGCGCGCGCACGCCGTGCACCCCATCTCCGCGCTGCAGGTCGAATACTCACCCTTCACGCTCGACATCGAGGACGAGAAGATCGCGCTCCTGCAGACCGCGCGCGAGCTCGGCGTCACCGTCGTCGCGTACTCGCCGCTCGGCAGGGGGCTGCTCACGGGCCAATATGTACGTGCCAGTGGCCCGCTAGTACCGAACGAAGCTCATGCGTATGTCGTTTTCACAGAAATCGGTAGACGATTTCGAGGAGGACGATTTTAGACGCTTTGTGCCCAGGTCGGTTGCGCGTGTCGATCCTGGTGATATTTCACTGAGCGGCTATGTGGATAGGTATTCGAACGAGAACTTCCCGAACATCCTAAAGCTTGCGGACGGCCTCAAAGAGGTAGGCGCGAAGCATGGGGCGACCGCTGGGCAAGTCGCGCTTGCGTGGCTTCTTGCGCAAGGCCCTGATATCATTCCGATTCCCGGGACGCGTCAAGTCAAGGTCAGCCTACGTTGCCTCCTATCTGAATATACACCCCAACATTATTATGCGCTGCGCAGTACCTCGAGGACAACCTCGGCGCCCTGCAAGTGAAGCTGTCCGCTGAAGACCTCGCGGAGGTGCGTGCCGTCGCGGAGGAGGCGGAGGGGAAGTCGAAGGGCTACGATAGGTATCCTCCTGGAATGGCGGAGACGCTGTTCGCCGATACACCGGCATTGGCGTGATACTTCTTTTCCTCCTGCCTGGCTCGCTTCCCTGTGCATGTTGTGTTTGTAAGTACGAGAATAGCACGCGTTGGAACGTTGCTGTTCACCGGGACCGTCGATGTTCGACGGCGGAAAAACATCGATACAAACCCTTGAAGGAAGCGCTCCTGAAACACGCTGTGCACTTGGCGATGCTTGTTCAGCAAATCAAAAGGCGTGTTGTTGTACATATTACTGTGTGCTGCGGGTAAACCACCCTTCTGCATCGTACACGAGGACATACATGAGGACTATCAAATCGATGGGGGGCCGGGGCAAGGACATGTTCGCGTTGTTCTGAAGTTCCCGGCGAAAAGTGGGCGGACATGGGGTAGAGATGGATGATGCAGAACGAATGCAAGTCATTGGAGCGGTACACACAGACTACGTGACAATGAGCAGGGGGTGTAAAACCAAGACAGGGAGGACCGATAATAGACAAGTAGGGTCGTATATGTAACGTCTTCGAATATTACTATGGTGCAGCGCCGGACGGCGGGTGTGTGAGGAGAGTAACGGGGGCGGCGTGTGTGAGGATGGATGGATGTGGGTGGGTGGGTGGGTAGATGCAATGAGGCGCTTGGACACGAGGACGGAAGGAACGGGGATGCCGTCTACGCCTCGACGACTTCGGCATCGTTCGCCTGGTCATGCGACAGCGAGCTCTCCTTCACCGGGCTCGTGGGGCTCGTGGGCGACACCGACAGCGACTGGTGGTTGTTCCCGTTCCCGTTCCCATTGCCATTACCGCTGGGCGGCGAGGACGCATGGGGGATGCTAGCACGAGGTAAGCGATACCGCCCATCGGATATGATAACAGCCCTGGACGTACTTCTCTGGGTTGGGGATCGCTGTGCCAACGGTGTTCTGCGGGGCCACCCCCGCCTTGGACAGAGCGTAGTCACCGGAATCAAAGTACTTGCGGTCCTGCGCGCAGACAAAGGGTCAGCTCGCGATAAAGGGCGATAGTGGCGGCCCGTGCGCACCTTTTGCATTTTGGTGAGCACGTTCTTGTGCGAGGGCAGCTTGCCGTAGAGACGGAAGAGCTTCTGCTCCTCCTCCGTCAACTTCTGTATACCGCAGCGCACAGAGCCCGTCAGCGCTGCTCGTCGAACCGCATATATCGACGAATACTAACGCTAATGTCAATCTTGTTGCGCTTGGCAGGGAGCATGGCTGCTGCAGTTGGTGGTCGGGTAAAGAAGAGGAGGAGCGGTGAAGCACTACGCTGGAGCGAAGAGAGAGAAAGTGCAGGATGAGTATTCGAGGGCAGACGGGCTTCAGATGCTGGGCGGGTGTCGTTGTGGTGAAGGCGTTGAGTCGCATCCGCCCGTTTCCCGCTCATTTACCCATATCGCGGAGTTTCAATTTCTCGTCACCCTCTCGCTCTAGATTTTTTCGTGTACATGTCCCCAACGCAGCATCTCTTCGTTCTCAGAGTCGGGAAATACATAAGTACGTAGGTCACGATGGGCTGTTGTTGCCAGGGTTCAAGCCACAGGGTCAGGAAAGGGGATCCACTTTCTAGCGATTTTACAGCGACTCCACAGCAAATAGTCCCTCCGCCTCCTCTCCAGTGTGAATAGTCTAGTCGAGAAACAGTGCATCAAACGGCTGCTCGTCTTGCAGAGCCTGCGCATCGATGCAGGGCGATGGCCGGTCTGAGTTTGGATCGTCGAATACATCGTGTCGCAGATCCTCTGCGCAGGTAGTAGTAAGCATGTCGCCGTGGGAAGTATCGGTCATGGAGGTATCAGTCACGTCGTCCAGCGATCCGGAAACTTCGTCCTGCGCAAAGTCGAATATTAGGTCCGAGTCCGAGGTTCCATCGCCAGAATCGCCATAGTCAAGGTTAGCATGTCCATCCTCGTCGGCAGACAATATCAAAGCCGGGTCCTGTGAGAGTGGGTCCGCGCGAGCACAGGGTTTGATCTGGGAGTAGAGCTGCGAGGCAGCATTGTAGTTTTCTTCGTCGTCTTGTGACCAGTCCGCATCGGCATCGTCCATGTCAAATTCGGCCAAATCTACCACAGGATGATCTTGAGGAGCGAGAGTAATGAAGGGATCGGCGCAGTCCGACAGGTCAAACGCGTCAGGAGATGCAGCTCGTGTAGGTGAATGTAGACTGGAGGTCAAAGGTAGAGTTGCCAGAGGTCCTAGACCATCGTCGTGTAGAGAGTCGACGCGGCGTGCATTGAGTCCGGCATGCTGAGAAGTACCCCAGTACGAGCCTTCGTTCGAATCTAGGTCCCAGAAGTCATCGTCCGGTGGAGGCAGGTCGTCGTGGGTAGGCGCATATATATGGGGCACCGGATGGTCCCAAATAAGCTCTGATTCGTATAAGTCGTCGGTCTGTGATTCCTGTGATTGCTCTTGGGAAAGATCAAATCCGCGCTCGTCATCAGCGTCTGAGTCAGTGGGCCCTCCTAGCGGTACACCCTAAAGGACCATAGACTTTAGGACACTCTCACTCGAAACACTAGCTGGGAGATGATACCTTGAATCGTAGCTTTGATAACCCATTCTGGAAGACACGTTCCATGCCAGCGACAATGGCCTCCTCGTTCGTGAAGTCAAGCTCGTCGTAGTCTTGGGTCATAGCCAAGGCGTCGTCAGCGAGAGAAGTAGCGAGATGCTCGGAGAGCTTGTGTGACGAGGCACTAGCATGTGCCCTCATGTTCCGTTTGATGCCCTAAGAAAAGGGCATATGCATTGCGCCTGAGTACGGGGTTCTGGGAAGATATAGAGATCCTACATTAATCAGCTTCTGGCATCCTGTGCGGTACTCAGTGCTCGTAGAGCGGTCAACGATACTGGAGATAGAGCTGGCGATAGATAACAGCATAGGGAGGTCTTCGTCGAGTCTCTGGTAATGGATGCGTTGGTGTGGGATCTGTAGCATCAGAGTTGATGACGAACCTTGCACCACGGTCCAAAGATGAGAGGATACGGTCTGCAGTAGCGCACTTAGTTCTACGTTGAGCAAAAAGAAGGGGAAAGAATCAAGAATACCTAACCAGTTGCCACGAAACGAATTTTTCGACGACGCGGTTCAGAATAGTTTCGAGTGGCAAGAGTAATCGCGAAGAAAATGGATGAGCAACATCATCTTGCGGTGTGCTTGAACGAGAAGTAGTTGATTGTTGAAAAAGTGCCCGCCAAGTATATGTCAAATCTATAGAAACAAGGCGTGTATGTTTCCGTGGTGTTTCAGCACGGAGGGTGCGCATGGGGGAGAGGGTGACTGGAGACCGCGGTAAAGTCACAGCCAGAGAAGAGCAACACGAGAACGTACATTTCGCAAGACCATCCTCGTCGATATACATGTCTGACACGGCATTTACGCCAAGCTGTTTCGCATTCTGCGCGACGCGACACGCGTCAAGAAGTTAATTTCCGTAAAATGAAGTGCACTTGCCAGTCGAAAATATCGCAAGAGGTTGGCAGATATGCCG
Organism: Plicaturopsis crispa FD-325 SS-3; assembly: GCA_000827205.1. Classification (NCBI taxonomy): domain Eukaryota; kingdom Fungi; phylum Basidiomycota; class Agaricomycetes; order Amylocorticiales; family Amylocorticiaceae; genus Plicatura; species Plicatura crispa. The sequence continues at coordinate 302,327 of KN832564.1, read as the reverse complement.
GACTTAAGTATGTCTTCACTGGACACTTTTGCGCGATCTGTGAAGCCCGAGACGGAGACAACCAAGTTGGAGCACAGGAGCACGTCTACGCCCTCGGGAAGGCGTCCTTTTGTCCGCAGATATGTGTCGGACGGAGAATCCGATACTAGGTTGTGGCGCGCAGCAAGCAAGAGACTGAAGGTATCGGATGCAGCACGAACCGCAGTCGAGCAAGAAAAAGAGGGCATGGCAGGAGGAGAAAAGAGACGAGACGTGCAGCGACGCGGAAAAACAAAATATCTAATCAATATTTATGTAAAAATAAATCGATAAATGACTTATCTGGCTTCACAGCCCTACTCGACGCTCCGGGGCGCAGCCACACTTTGCTTCTTGTTCCCTTGCTATCGTCTTATTTCTCGTTGACGCCCGCACACGGCGGGTAGCTTGTTCATAGACAGCCATGGCAAGTCGTTTTGTGCGCCGCGAATGTGCCCGAACTCATCGCTTTCTCTCGCTGTGCAGGCCGGTCATGAACTGGACCAGAAGATTCAGGATCTATACAAGCGCATTCAGACCGAGCGCAAGGTCCTGGAGGCCTCCCAGCTCCTGCGCCAGGCGACCAAAAACCAGGACGTCCTGCGCAAGAACGATGCAAAGATCAAGGAGGCCGAGCGATCACTCTCGTACTTCGAGAACACCTTGCGCGAGTTGCAGGCCCGCAAGCTCCAGCTGTCGCAGGATCACACACGATCAAGCGGAAGTACTTCATCGCATTCCGGCTTGCCCTCGACGCCCAAAGGAGGACGGGGATCAGACAGGGATCGCTCGCTCCCCCCTCCGCCCGTCGCATCATCCGAGGAGGGTATGCCTCCCAGCTCGCAAGAATCCGACGCTACGCACAAGGCAAAGGCACTCGCGGGCATCGACTTGATCAAGGCGGACACGCCGCATACTACGGCCAAGATATCGCGCATGCTCCACCAGCTCGAGTTCAAGCTTCAAGTGGAGATGCAATACAAGAAGGGGATTGACAAGATGGTGCAACTGTACTCCGTGGACGGCGACAAGAAATCGCGGGCAGACGCGGAGAGCAAAAAGGTTGAAAGCGAGAAGAAAATGCTGTTGCTGCAGTCCGCACTCAAGCGGTACAAGAACCTGCATATTATTGATGACGCAGACGACGAGGAAGAGGCCGGTAAGTCCCCCATCATCTTGTTTGGCTCTACACCCTCTGACACTGTATAGGTCCCGATACGGACGGTGACCGCAAGGACAACCTACGGTCAAAACCATTATCAGGCAAATTACACGTTACTCTCAAAGGCGCTCGCGAACTGGATCACGCTCCTATCGTCACCACCGGGCGTTCCCGCTCCGCCGCTAAACAAATCAGCGAGACCTATGTTTCACTCAAAGTGGAGGGCACTCAACGCGCTAGGTCAATGCCTTCCCGTACCGACAGGTGGAATGAAGACTTCGAGATCACGGTCGACAAAGCGAACGAAGTCGAGATTGCCGTATACGACAAGCAAGTCGGCGAACCGCATCCTGTGCCTATCGGACTTCTGTGGATCAAGATAAGCGACCTCGTGGAAGCACAGCGGCGACAGAAGGTCTTAATGGAGAGTGGTCAAGGTGGCTGGGTCACTGCTGGTGCTATGGGCGGAGATCAACCTGGGCCGCATATGGGTCACGGCGGTGATATGAACGCCCCGTTAGACTTCAATACTGGCGCACCTGGCGGGAGCGGAATGTCTACGGGAAATCCGGTCGAGGGCATCGATTCCTGGTTCTCTGTCGAGCCTGCTGGTGCTCTCGCCTTGCGGGTCACGTTTAGTGAGTGTTCTTCTGTACACGTCTCTATGTTAGCTAATTGGCAATAATTAGCCAAGGAGAATGTGCGCAAACGGCCATTAGATGCTCCTGGTGGACTTGGTCGACAGGGCGCCGTCCGCAAGCGCAAGGACGAAGTGCACGAAATGAACGGTCACAAGTTTGTGCAACGCCAATTCTACCAGCTCATGCTCTGCGCCTTTTGCAACGACTTCCTGCTCAACGCTCTTGGATATCAATGTGAAGATTGTCGGTACACATGTCACAAAAAGTGTTACGAGAAGGTCGTTACGAAATGTATCTCCAAGTCCAATACCGGGGTACGTGTTCCCTTTCCTTTCGCTGAAGCAATGCTGAATCCAAAATCTAGGATGGAGACGAGGAGAAAATCAACCACCGCATCCCCCATCGCTTCGAGCCCCTTACCAACATGGGCGCCAACTGGTGCTGCCACTGCGGCTACATGCTTCCCCTCGGCCGCAAAAACGCGCGCAAGTGCTCCGAATGCGACATCACCTGCCACGCGAACTGCGCGCACCTCGTCCCGGACTTCTGCGGCATGTCGATGGAGACCGCGAACCAGCTCCTGCGCGACTGGCGCGACATCAACCGCGCGCGCGGCGGGAAGGCCAGCGCGGCCCCCCGGGCGTCTACACACGCGCATACTCACGCCGCGCCGCCGTCCGACGCGCAATTGGCCGGAGACGTGGGGAGGCTGAGGCTGCAGGGCGCGGAGGCAGGCGCCGTCGACGCGTATGGACGGCCGCTGTCGCAGGGCCCGCCGGGGAGAGTGTCGCCGGAGCAGCGGTACGGGCCTCCTCCGGGGTCGTACCCCAGCGCACAGCAGCAGCCATCCGCCGCGCGTCCGCCGCCCGGGGCGCGTGTGCCTGTGCCCCCGGGATACCATCCTGATCAGCAGGCGGTCCCCCCGCCGCAGACCGGACGACCGCCTCCGCCTAGCTTTGACCAGCCTCCGCCGGCCCAGGAAGACTATTCTTCAGGGGGCTATCAGGTAACTAAGTGTGTTGTATATCGTTTCAGCTGCCCACTCACGCGTTGAATGTGTGTAGCGGACGTCTACGCCACCCCAGCCCAGGCAGAGTGGAGGAGCCCCGGGCAGCCCCAGCTCGATGCAACAACGGCTCCCGCCGCACCAGTCCCCCGAGCGGCACGGCTCGCTGCCGCAGAGCCAACAAGCCTTACAGCAGCGCCAGCAGCAGCAGCAGCCCCCGGCGCGCCAGCCGGTGCGGAAACGCAAGGTCGGGCTGGACGACTTCAACTTCCTGGCGGTGCTGGGGAAGGGCAATTTCGGGAAGGTGATGCTGGCGGAGGAGAAGAAGACGAATGGGCTGTATGCGATCAAGGTGCTCAAGAAGGAGTTCATCATCGATAATGACGAAGTCGACAGGTGCGCCCCCTCGCGTCCTACCGTGTTTTTTCTATTTACCCTGAGCGTATGGCTGATCAATTGGGATTGGTATAAAGTACCCGATCGGAGAAGCGCGTGTTCCTTGCTGCAGCGCGAGAACGGCACCCGTTCCTGCTGAATCTGCACTCGTGTTTCCAGACGGAGACGCGCGTATACTTCGTCATGGAGTACGTCAGCGGTGGCGACCTGATGCTGCACATCCAGCGCAAGCAGTTCTCGCTCCGCCAGGCGAAGTTCTACGCCTGCGAAGTGCTGCTCGCGCTGGAGTATTTCCATGCGAACGGGATTATATATCGGTGCGTTTTTATGGTGTTTGGTGTTTGGAAGAGACGATGACTGATGGTGGTGGTGATGCTGTGTTAAAGGGATTTGAAATTGGACAATATCTTGTTGACGCTGGATGGGCATGTGAAGGTTGCTGATTACGGTTTGTGCAAAGAGGAAATGTGGTTCGGCCAGACTACGAGCACATTTTGCGGCACGCCCGAATTCATGGCACCCGAGGCAAGCCATCCACACCACTCTCTCACCTCAATGCTCCTAACGCTTCGCCGTAGATCCTGCTCGAGCAGCGTTACGGCCGCGCCGTCGACTGGTGGGCCTTCGGCGTGCTGACCTACGAGATGTTGCTCGGCCAATCCCCATTTCGCGGCGATGACGAGGACGAGATCTTCGATGCCATCCTGGAGGACGAGCCGCTCTACCCGATCACCATGCCCAGAGACGCCGTCTCGATACTCCAGAAGCTGCTCACGCGGGACCCCACGCGCCGACTCGGGTCGGGCAAAACTGATGCGCAGGAGATCAAGGCGCAGCCGTTCTTCAAGGATGTTAATTGGGACGATATATTGCATAAGCGCATCCCCCCGCCGTATTGCCCCACTATTGTGCGTTTTCATTCATAGTGGTGTGTATGATGGGTGACGAACTAACGGTGGGGATTTATACAGAACGGCAGCGCCGACACGAGCAATTTCGACGAGGAGTTCACCCGTGAACAGCCGACATTAACGCCTGTCCACGGACAGCTATCCTCGCGCGATCAAGCAGAATTCAACGGGTTCTCTTGGGTACGTTCACATCCTCTCCGTCAATGGCTTTGTCCCCTGACATCTCTCCCTCCCTCTCTCTGCAGGTCGCGCAATGGGCGGATGTATGAGAGTGCACGCGGTTTATTTGCTTCGCTTGTTGTGACTGCCATTCCTGTCTGTGTCTGTAAATGGATACCTCCTAAATAAGAACGTGTTTGTATCATCTTCCACCCCCCTCCCTCCTCAACAATCATCGTACATACCCACTTATTTGCCCGCGGAGTCGCCTTTGGATGAGGCCTCCAGCCTGCGGCCGCCCGTGCCAGGCAGCCCCGGCTCGTCCTCCTCCGTGCTCTCGTCGCCGGCTTTCTGCCCGCGCATGAGCTCGTGGAAGCTCGTCCAGAGCGCGGCGATAGTCTCGTACTCCCTTGTCATGCCGAGCGTCTCTTCGAGCTTCCGGTTTAGGAGGTTGCTTGAGGAGAGCAGCTCTTCGAAACCCTGGCTCACGCGCCAGAAATCAGGATACGGCGATAGATAGTAGATAGATAAGAGGGGGGGACGCACGGTGGTTATGTCGCCCGCGAGTCTGTCTCGCTCGCGTTCGAAGAAGGAGTTGTCGTCTTCGGATTGAGACATTTGGTGGGTTTGGTGGTCATGGAGCTGAAGAAAGAAAGAGGACGCGTTGGACGCGTCGCGCGCTGTTATGCCACACTATCTCACGGGGTACTGAATACTGCGTTACTAAATTATAAGCATCTAGTAACTTATGTTTTGCTAGTGAACTGGTCTGAGCAGGTCTGAGCTGGACGGCTGCGACCCGACTGAATACTTCGTAAAAACATTACAGCGGGTGCACAAAACAACGACGATACCATTTCGGAGAACCATCCTCAGTGATACCAAAAACAAACTAAAAACATGATAACTCATAAATTCTCCCTTTCGGTAAACCAGGAAGAATGCAGTCATGAAGATTGTCCCAGCCTGTGTGGCTTGGCTCGAAGAACGCCTCGACTGCTGCGTATAGCTTCGCGTTTTCAAAGTCGTATACGCGGTATCGATGCGCGTAGCCATGCCATGGGCATATGGCAGCTGACGTCGATGGGCCCACCGAAAGGATGTTGTGGTAGCGGATGTCGCCGTGAATGATCTGCAGCGTAGCAAGGTCCTCGTATATGTCGTACAGGTCATCACTGTTGTATCCCGTTAGACCGGAACAGCGACATATCCGAGAGGGAATGAAACATACATGGTAGAGTCTTCAATCGGTTGGTAAAGCGGGAGATGTTCGTGACCAAGACGCTCGAGCAGCAAGATACAGATCCATCCGGGCTGCGCCGCGCCGCGCCGTTGGAGCTCGAGTTCCTGCCTTTCCACGCAATCAGGTCGGAGAGCCTCGACATATGCCGCGTCCTCGCGATTTTCTCTGTATCGCATCAGGTTCGGGTCAATGCCCAAGCTACGTCCGTCGTCCAAATGTCCCTCGAAAGCACCGTAGCATAGTGGCACGGCGAAACCTTGTATGCATTCTAAGCGCTCGTATACGGCAGCCTCGCGGATGAGCGCGCTCTGGTGCCCAATGCGCGCCACTTTGGCGACAAGGGGCGGAAGTCCCACATTTGGTGAGACATCGATAGCGTAGACGAGGCCAGAGCGACCTCTTCCAAGCCTTTTTCGCAGAGAAATGTCGATCGTGATATTTCCGGGAGGCGGCAAGACGGATGGTGGCGGTGGTGGGGGCGGGGTGCCGTCCGGTAGCATGAATGATTCAGTCTGCGGTATGGTGATATTGACGGGAGGTGGAGAGACACGTTTCATTCGTAAGTTCGCGCTCTTCAACGTAAGACTTCCAACAGCGTTGACAGCCTGCATCGAACGTCAATATGCCAGGCGACAATGCCAGGAGACGACAACTCACGATGGGAGAAGTCACCGTGACCGAGGACTCAGACCCCAGTCGAGGTTCGTTGGCCCGGGGCAATTCCTTTACGGTCATGACTTCGCAGTGGTCGCGCATTTTAATTTGTTTGAATATGAAGTTCAAGCCGTTTGCCCTCTTATTTAAGGTCTCTGCGAGCCGCATGCAATCCGCGGCTGTACATACGCGTGCACTGACTTGGCGGAGTCGATGGGCATGAAATCTGAAGCAAGGGGACGTGTGGACGGGTTGAACGCGTCACGCACTGTTATGCCATTGTCTCGCGAGGTTTCATTCATGCTTATGATACAATGTTTATTTATTCCGTACACACAAGCCCGACGCCTTTTACAGTCCCCGCCTCACAGTAAAAATACATACAACGCACCTCACTCAAGGTCCTCGCTAAAATAATCCGGCAACGCGTCCTCAATTCGCTTAAGCGTATCATTAATGCCCCTCCTCGCGGCCATCCTGCAGTCATGGTGCATATACGTCGCGCTCCCCCAGCGCTCAAACTCCTTCGAGATCGCGCGCAGGCGGCCGAGCACGTCCGCGAGCCCGAGCGCGAGCACGCTCTCCGCGCGCGTCTTCTCCTTCCAGAAGTCCTGCCAGCTCTGCGTGCAGCCGTGCTGGTGCCACGTCGCGCCGCAGCTCGGCGCGTGCTCGAACGCGGGCGGGGATAGGCGCAGGCGCTCCCATGCGCTCGTGAGGCGGTAGTAGCCCGAGAGCAGGCGTAGCTGCTGTGCGGGGCTCACGAGGAGCCGCCCGTCCGCGTCGACGTCGCCCTCGGCGGCGCCGTTTGGGGAGGGTGTGCGGCGGACGACGACGGCTTTTTGCATGACTTCGAGGTAGGCGGCGCCGCGGAGGGAGCGCAGGTCGAGCTCGTCGGCGAGGGTCATTGCGAGGTAGGCGTATTGGAGGGACTGTGACATGAGCTGCCGTAGGAGGTTTATTACCGTGGCTAGTAGCCGTGCATGGTCGCACATGACGGCCAGGCGGATGAGGGACGTGAGCTGCGCGGTGCTTTCTAGAGTAAAGCCGTCGTGTTTGGCCTTCCCCTTGGTGGATGTGGATGATACGGTGACCGCGGGTGTGGAGCCAAAAGTGTAGGTTACGGGGATGGAGGCGAGGATGGGGGACGGTTTGCGGTTGACGTATTCCTGGATCGCATCGAGGGCCCATGTCTCCAGCGACTTGAAGGCGTATTTGTGCGAGATCATAGCGATGTCTATCAACGGAGGCAGGGATGCTTGCGGGGAATGCACGACCATGAGTTCATGTGGTCTGTATGTTGATGAGCAACTGTACGGATCATAGCAATCTTGCGCAATGCTCACAGAGCGTACAGAGCCCACAAGAAATGGCGGAAGGCGGCAGCAGAATCGCCCATGAGAATTACCGGATTGTCATCGCTCATTCCCTCTGCTCTGTGGTCTCCCTGGGGCAGCGTAAACATCGTGCTGAACGAAGACGAGTCCTTGGACAGTCTCGTTTTATGGACCTACCTTATGTGTGAGTGACATGAACACAGATTCGATATAGCACGTACATTGAACAGCGTGTTCTCCACGAGAAGAATGCAGCTCCCGTCCGCCAAATAATACTCCTCGTCCCTCACAATTGGCGGCGACGCCCTCGATGTCGCCCTCGGACGACGAGAGCCCTCGCCGGGATTCCTGGACGGCGACGCAGAGGAGTCGGAAGCAGCATACCGTGCTCGTTTCCGCTGCGGACTCGACTCCACCTGGAGATCGTCGTCCACCCTCTGGTCCTCGTTGTCTGAAAATGACCCGCCGACGTGGCGGGCGTCGCATTCGTCGTCAGACATAGCGGACATGTCTAGCTGACGGTAAGTACTGCCAGTGTGTGCGGGGACAAGTGCTGCCACTGTCGCGACTCCGGTTCGGGGACAGAATCGAGCCGCCGAACCGGACGCTCCGTTCGGCGGGACGGTCTGCGCTCGGTGCTCTCACCACCCGAAGACTGCATGAGGTGCTTCAGATAAGGGAATGTCCTCAGCGTATTCATAGACAACGATTTGGCGCGCGTTCGTGCTTGTCCACACACGGCCATGGCAGACGAGAAAAACGTCGCAGTACCCTCTGCTGCAGGGTTCGGTACAGTGACTTTAAACGACGGGTACAAAGTGAGTTTAAACCTTCTCAGCAGCCATATATCCAGCCTTAAACAAGCGCGCAGCTCCCAGCCATCGCATTCGGCAGCGGCAGCGTCTGGAAGTATACGGACGTCACCGCGCTCGTCTCGCAGGCCATAGAAGAGGGATTCAGCCACCTCGACACCGCGCAGGCGTACCGCAACGAGGACAGCGTCGGGAAGGCCATTAAGGACAGCGGCCTCGCGCGCTCAGAGCTTTATGTGACCACCAAGTACCTGCGCGGAGATATTGAGGAGGGGCTGCACGCGAGTCTGCAGAAGCTCGGGCTGGAATATGTGGATCTTTATTTGATACACCAGCCGTGGGCGGTGGACGGGAAGTTTGAGGAGCCCTGGAAGACATTCGAGAAGTTGCAGAGTGAGGGACTGGCTAAGTAGGCGCCGGTTTGTACCTCTCCCCGCGATACGTAGGACTGAGGGAGGCATGGTTTTTAGGAGCATAGGCGTTAGCAACTTCTCCAAGGATCAGCTGCAGCTTCTCATCAAGACCGCACATGTTATACCCGCTGTTAACCAGGTACATCGTCTCTCCGCTCTGCCATCTCTTCCGCAAGCCAATGACCGCCACAGATTGAATTCCACCCGTACAATTACCTGAAGCACAAGCCACTCCTCGAATATGCTGCCAAGCGTGGTATCATCATAGAGGCATACGGTAGTCTCGCGTACGCGTCTTAGCGCATCCTCTTCGTCTCTCCAGACTCATGTGTATCTGTTACCAGGCCATTGAAGACACCTGGCGGTGCTGTTGACGAGCCGATAAAGCGCGCCGCCAAGCGGATAGGCGCGACGCCAACCCAGGTCATCCTCTCCTGGGTACGCGCCAAAGGCGTCGTCATCGTCACGTTAGTACACGCGTTCCCTCCTTGCGCGCACATCATTTGTTAACCGCTGATTTACATTGTCGCGTTTCTCCTCTTCCCGTGCAGGACGAGCGCCAACAAGGCACATCTCCGCGAATACCTGGCCGTGGCAGACCTGCGTGCGTCTTTCCTCCCTACCCGGCTTGCCGCTACACATCCTGACGTTCTATTTGTGCATCTAGCTCCCCTTACACCAGAAGAGATAGCGGCCATCGACGAGGCCGGCGCAAAGGGCCCGCCATCGGACTCGCTGATACGCCTCCGCACCCAAGTCGCGGCATTGGCGGCGAGCCCGATGGCGTCCATTCTCGTTCTATTGGCGCTGGGAGCGTGGTTCACGTTGAATGTCGCTAGGGGATACTGGTAACATGTTTGAGTACACGACGAGACATGGTGATAATGGTGTAAATGAGAGAAACACTACTGTAATAAAAGCAACCTTATCTTGGGACTTGGAGAGGCAGCTCAAGGGTGGGTGGGTCAAACGTTACGCGTTACGCGTCCGCGTCAAATGCCACATGGTTCGCGACAAGTCGCGTCGACGGTCGTGAATCTCGAGACTGGTTTGCTCCAAAGCTGCTGTAACTCAGCTGTAACTGCTCGCTGTTGCACTCACGAATGTACCGCAAGACGATCACTACACCACCTACATCTAATCCACTAGGTGTATGCTAGTGACGGGACCGCACGCGTCGAGTTCACTGTTCAAAATCCTGCCTTTTCTCGTCCAACGTTGAAGGAACTGCTTGTTCGTGATGTTGACATCGCAAGGCCTTGGCAAGTCTGTAGCAGTGGAGTCACTATCTATTTGGCGGGCTGATTTGTGCAGAACAGGCTTAGTACAATGCCATGCCGCATGAAGACGGTGAGTGCGTGTGTGCGTTCTCTTCGGACACTAGAGCGGTCGTTTTTGGTTCGCTGAGCAAACCAGCTCGATCATCACTATAAGGGGCGATGGCATGGTATAAGAGACTGACGAAGACATTGCTCTTCAGACCCTTAACGTTCCGCCCGAAAACCAGGTATGAGCATTCATACTGTGCGCATTATGCTCTGATCTTAGATACAGTCATTCTTTCAGCCAAAATGATTTACGGGCTGACCAGACTAGCGATTTTCGCCGCCTTGATCACGAGGGCTGTCGCGCCCCCTCCTCCGGAGGAGCGCGCAGCCGCACCCGTGATGATCCCGCTCACGGAGCCACCGACCTGCACGAACCCGGTCGTGCGCAAGGAATGGCGCGCCCTGCCTCGCGAGGACCGCGCCGAGTGGATCAGGGCCGTCAAGTGTCTCGCCAACCTCCCCGGCGACCCCGGCATCGAGGCGACCGTGTACCCCACGAAGCCGCCCTACCACCTGCCGCCGCGAAACTACTCCGGCTCGTACTACGACGACCTCTCGTTCGTGCACATGGACCTGAGCACGTTTACGCACAACATGGGCATCTGGCTGCCCTGGCACCGGTCCCTGCTGTACGGGTTCGAGATGCAGATGAAGGAGAAGTGCGGGTACCGGGGTGTGTCCCCTTACTGGGACTGGACCAAGGACGCCCCCGACTTTGAGTTTGGGTCCATCTGGGACGACGATCCCGAGAGCGGGCTCGGAGGATGGGGAGATCCCGAGAACGACTACGCCATCACCACCGGCGGCTTCGCTACGAATTTCACGCTCTCCTACCCGATCCCGCACCCGATGCGCCGGAAGTTCACGCTCAGGCCGTACGTGGGCCAGGACCCGACGATCTACCCCGAGCCCGAGCTGGCGGCGAATGCCACCATAACGGGGGAGCTGATGGACAATCTCGTGAAGGGCTACAAAGGCGCCTACCGCGAGATGTCAGTCTACTTCGACCGCATCGAGGGCCCGCGCACAGCCGTGCACCGCATGATTGGGGGTGACTCCGCGGGCCAGTGCCCGGCAGCCGCGCCCAACTGCACGACGAACCCTGCCATGACGCCCAACGACCCTGTCTTCTGGTGAGTCCGCCCACGGGCACCTCGCATAGATTTACGCTGATTTCGGGACGCGCGCTTGTAGGCTGATCCATGAGATGATGTCGAAGGTGTGGTGGGACTGGCAGAACTACGACCTGGAGAACAATTTCTGGGCGTTCGAGGCGAACACGACGACGGACGTGAACTCCACGGATGCGCCCCTCGGGCATGACCTGGATTTCGTGATGCCCCTCGACGGGTTCTTCCCTGAGGTCAGGGTCAGAGATGTGATGAACATTACGGGTGGCTATCTGTGCTACGTGTATGAGTAGGATGTGTACGGAGCGGATTGTGACGGTCAGTTTGTCCTGTGCAGTTTTTGGGAGGATGCTGAATATGAGGTTACCTTACTTGTTGGACTCTCTCATAGCTCTGCTGTTGTCTGCACATGGCTTTATGAACGAATACTACACGAAGAATTCGTCAAGAAAAATTATTCTTGCATGCTGAGCGTCAGTTTCCATCTCGCCTTGTCGCCGTCGGTGAGCACTTGATTCCAAAAACACGTCGATTTGGTTCACGCCGCCTTTAAATCTCGAGCCGGTGAATGCTTGTTTAATTCTTGCTCCATCGAGTCCGTCTTCTTCGAATCCGATGAACTTTACCCGGTTTGTGCATTCACGCGTTTATTTCTAGCGTCCTGCCATCTCCCGTGATTTGTGCGCGTCCGTCGGCGTCCGCATTCCCAAAACAGAAAAAAACGCGTCTTGCGTCTCGCCAGAAACACGCCGGATGATGCTGGGCCCAGCGTCCGACCTAAAGAACAGAGCAGCGTGGAGGAGATCGGGAGCAGCGCTCTCGTGTCTGACGACCCTTCAACACAGTTGTCCAATCTTTCCTTTCGCCACTGCTCAGGATTGCCGCCACTGCTCACGATGTCTGAGAGCGGAGAGCGCGTTCCCCTCTTGCGCGACGGCAGCGCTACGCCCGTGTCAGAGTATGAAGGGTCCTCGAGCGCTAAGCATGCTGTCGGACCGCTCGACATAGCACCGGCCAATCGCCGCGCAATTCTGCTAGGGGTGTGGTGTGCGGTGTTTCTCTCAGTGAGTCGTTATATTTGTGCGGGCGCCGATCCTAATCTCATTGTTTCCAAGTCAGTGAACAGTACGATCTAGATTATCTGCGCGTCGAACTAGCGTCTAAACTTTGCGTCATTGTGCAGCAACGTTGGTGGCAACATGTGAGTCTGGCAGCAGACGAATGGGGATTACAAGGATTAACCTTCTTGTCGTCAAGTGTTACCCTCGATTTCTTCAGATTTCAAACAGGCCAATCAGGCTAGCTGGCTTGGAACAGCGTGAGTGTTTCACCCATTCATAGTCGCAGAGAGTCCATTTTTCAAAATGTTGGGCCAGGTTTCTGCTCTCAACTTGCACATTCACACCGTTATATGGCCGTCTGTCAAATGTAATGGGCCGTCGAGGCGCCAACCAAACGGCCGTGTTTTTCGCAGCGGTTGGAACGCTGGCCAGCGGCCTAGCTACCAATATGCCTGTCCTAATTGCTGCCAGATTTGTATGGCTTAAATATTTTCCTCTATTTGCGCGTACTGACAGGGCTAATTTGCAGTTGACAGGCATTGGGGGCGGCGGAATCATCACGACGAGCTCGTAGGTGACCTCTCTTGCGTTACGACCTCTCATGTATCTGACGAGTGTCTTTCTAGGATTATCATTAGTGACATGTACAGTCTACGCGTACGTCCGTCCCGACTTGAATTGCGGATGAGCTCGACTGACATTGTCATATTTGTCTGCTCAGACACGAGGCCTTCCTCAGGGCATTACGAGCGTATTCAATGGAGTACGCTTCATTTGGTAGTATATCTGTGAATGTCGGCGCTGATCGCAGAATGCAGGTAGGGATAGGACTGGGCGGCCCAGTTGGTGGAGTACTTAACGACTGGTAAGTGAAACTACCACACTATGCGTACACGAGTTTGACGTCGCCGCATGATAAATAAGGCTTGGGTGGCGATGGGCATTCCTACTGCAGATGCCCTTCCTGGTCATCTCATTTTTCCTGACATCGTATAACCTGCACTACGTCACTCCCGTACGTTTCCGTTTGAGTACATTGGATCAAGACCTGATGACATTTTCTTCAGGGAAAGGGCACAAGTGCTAAGGACGTGCTCAAGCGAATTGACTGGGGAGGTAGCATCACCTTGCTGGGAGCTGTAAGTAGATCGTCCATTTCTACGGCACCACCGTTAACAATGGCTCTACAGCTTGGCGGGTTCCTGATTTTCCTGAGCACAAAATACAACGACGGAAAACCGGTATGTACAGCCTTCACGCACTTTTCTATCCTATGCTCATTGTTCTCCTCATTGTTCTCTTAGTGGAGTGACGCAGGAGTCATAACGTCCCTCGTCCTTTCGGCAGTCTTTCTTCTCGCCTTCCTGCTAATCGAGCTTTTCTTCGCCGTTGAGCCGATCCTGGCTCCTTTCCTTCTCAAGCAGGCTGTCCCTGTCACCATCGGCGCCAGCTACTTCATGGTGTCCTTCTGCAATTTCTCTGTCATGTACTTCTTCCCGATGTGGTTCCAGACGGTCAAATTGACTAGCTCGTCTATTGCGGGTATGTCCTGATGCTCTTTTTTGGTGTCGCAAATTGACGAAACCGTGCTTAGGGTTGCATTTGTTGCCGAATAGCGCATCGATGTCTATCGGGTCCATATTTGCTGGGTGCGCTCATCTTGATACAAATTCACATCCAGTACGCTGACGGGGTATGTCCTAGCTGGATGATGCACCGCACGGGAAAATACAAGGGAATGGAATTGATATTCGGCATTTTCCCGTTCATTGCTGCCATCCTTCTTACGAAGATGCGAGAGGATTCGGGGCCTATCCAGCTATGGCTCAGTATCGTGCGTAGCTTTTCTGTACACATACACGTCTGCTCATGTTCCTGTCACTAGATTCCGATGGGCTTTGGAAACGCTGTGATCTTGCAGACCATGCTCAGTTAGTACCTTCCTGTTTGCATCATTTTGAGGTTGCTAAATGATTTCCTACAGTCGCCTTACTGGCACATCTTCCTGGTAAGTGGGAGCCGATTCTTCATCATGAGTTGCTCCCAATTTCCACTACCAGAGGCGCATATGGCTGTCGGGACCGGCTTCGGTCAACTCTTCCGCGGCATAGGTATGCATTGCCCAGGGTCAACGACGCATTCGCTCACCAACCCTTCACGTCAGGACAAGTCGGGGGTGTTGCCGTCTCCTCAGCCGTTTTTCAGTCCGTCCTGGACCGTGAGCTACGGCAGCGCATCCAAGCTCCCAATGCCGACGAGGCAAGTGGTTTTCTCTGCTAGTCGGTTCAGCTAACTGATCTTCCGTGTAGATCATCAAGCAGATACGGCACTCCGCAACGTTCATAGCGCGTCTTCCTCCGGACCTGCAACAGGCCGCAAAAGACTCGTACAGTGTTGGCTTGAGAGGGGTCTTCATCATGGCGGCGTGCTCGACCCTCTTTGCCTACGTCGTTCGCCTGCCGGTATGTTGCTCTTGCCATCCAGTCACGATTGTGATTTTTGAAGCATTCTTTGCTAGATATCTGGAAAATCACTCGAGCGTCATCCGAGCGAGCCAGATCAACGCAACGACAGGGAGGAGCGATCTTTGGAGACAGAGTCGACAACTTCGTCGATGGCCTAAATGCTGCCGACTCCGCTACACATTTCGGTGTACTTAGAAGTGTAACAGTAGAAAAGAAAACTCGCAATATAATATTGCAAACCCAGTAAATACGTTCTATGCATATGCATCTAACATTTAACGAATGTATCGCTGTTGTATCGCAAGCGTACTTCCATCTGCGTTCAGAGCTTCGCCTTGCCACCCTCGGCCTGCTTTTCCGCTGCTGCCGCGCGTTCCATCATGGCCCGCGTCTCCGTTGCAGCCTCCGCAAGGTAGTGCTTGAGCAATGGGGTGTCCCGCTTCAGACTCGTGATGGTCCAGCGAATATAGTGGTCGCTAATCGAGTAAGACAAGCCATAGCCGTCGGGGACGACTAGAAAGATGAGTCAGGATTAAAATCTAGTTTTCTTTTAGCCGGTTTCGACATACCTTCTCCGTAGCCCCATCCATCGAAGAAATCACTAGATAGCTGCGACGTCGAAAGCTCCCAATGGCTTGTCTTCGCGAAGGCTTCGTCAGTGTATATCTTCGGCAGCTCCTCCCCGTCCTTGAGCATCCGCTTCAACCCAAACAGGTGCCGATCCACGCCCTGCCCGTCCGCTGCCCACGCAGCGTACTGCAAATGCCTTGTCACCGCCTTCCGGAACAGCCCCGCACGGGTCGCGTCCGTGGCGTCCGGGTCCAACATAGCCTCCGCCCACGCCTTTGACTCGTTCGACGCGCTGCGTATAACCTCCGTGCGGCCGAGCTGGTACTTGCGCGTCTGCGCGGACTCGTACGTCACCCCCGGGCGGCCGAACATCTTGTGGAACGCGAGCTGCTTCACGAGCTGCGCCCACGCGTCCGGCGACGCCTTGAACCGCTTGATAAAGTCCTTCCCGTACCCCTCGTAGTGCAGCACGTGCAGGTCGTGCGCGCCCACGAGCGCGTCGAAGCGCTCCTCCGCCGCGCGGATGTACGCCGTGGACTTGGCGTCGAGCACGAAGGGGAGCTCGGTGGGCGGGGGGAGGGAGGCGCCCGTCGACGCGGTGCGCGGCGCGCCGAGGTCGACTTTGTTCGCTGCTAGCGAGGCAAGGACGAACTCGTTCATGCGGAGCGTCGTCGTGCCGTCCATGCACGAGTGCTCGCCCAGGAAGCCCGACCGGCCGTTCTCGTACACAATGACTATTCCCCCCTTTTAGCACACAAGGAATATACACACGTGTGGGGATGGGGGTACGTACATTGGGATTTATCATAGAAGCGGTTGCGGCCATCGCCGACCCAGCAGCCCCACGCGGCGTCCTCGCGGACGACGGGGGCGGAGTCGTCGAGCGCGACGACGATCGCGGCGGACTCGATTCCCTCGAGTGACTTTGCGTTGGCGGGGGAGGCGGCGAGCAGGGCTTCGCGCGCGTCGGCCCACGTATCGCGGTTGTCCGCGGTCAGCGCGCCGACGGGGATGGCTTTGTGATCCCCGGCCAGAGCGATGACCTTCTCGACCTGACTAAATTGAATTCTTTCAGTACGGGGATACCAGGGACACGGATAGTGGAGTGATGACACGCACACTTCCAGCTCGGCGGCGGTGAGTTCGCGGCCCTCGGGTGTGGTGAGCGGGACGAGGAAGAACTTGTTTTTGCGCACGAACACGACGTGATTGTGTGTTTTAGCGTCAAACTTCCGCG
The DNA here is from genome assembly GCA_000827205.1 of Plicaturopsis crispa FD-325 SS-3. Lineage (NCBI taxonomy): Eukaryota > Fungi > Basidiomycota > Agaricomycetes > Amylocorticiales > Amylocorticiaceae > Plicatura > Plicatura crispa. Next base: position 285,787 of record KN832564.1, on the reverse strand, counting down.
CAGTGTCTGAGGGTTTGGTAGGGTAACGGGACGAGTGGAACAACCATTGATAGGCATTCATGCACAGAGGCGCCCCGCGTACTTTGTCCGGCTCCAAGCGTCCGCTTCAGCAGGAGATTAGCACCGAATCCTCCGAGCGCCTTTTACAACCTGAAACGCACCTCTCGACAATGTCCCTAAACGGAATCATCGCCTTAACCAGACTCGCCGCGCGTTTCGGCGCGTCCCTCCGGCGCTTGTCGTCGACGTGCACATAGTAGTAGCTGACGTTCACCACGACCGGGTCGCGGTAACCCATATACGCCGCGTCGTTCCACCACTCCGCCAGCCAGCTCGCCGTATTCGGGTCGCCCGCGCGCGCCTCGAGGCGCTGCTGCAGCTGCGCGGCGAGCGGCGACGCCAGGAACTCGCTCACCGCCGCCTGCGTCTGCGCGAACTGCGCGCCCGAGAGGTGCGGCTGTACGGACTCTAGGTACTTGGCACCCGTGGACGCTAAGGTGGGCACCGGGAGACGCGGTAAAGACGCCTGGAATCGGAGCATGGGCGGTGCGGCGGGGTCGACTGCATAACCGGGCGGGACATCCGACTTTCGGGGCGCAGAGACGTTGATCGACCGTGGTTTCGACATCGTGGATGGTTTCTGTAGGCAGTGCGAGGCCTTTAGATCGCTTCAGAGTATGACGGTGCAGATGGACGTACCGAGATGCGAGCAGGACGTGATACCAGTCTAGACGACAACCTCAGCATGCCAAATTGCCGCTGCGGTTACCCTGCGATTTCGAGTCTAAGGAGGACGTTTAGCAAGCGTTCGTTCGTCGGTGTGAAAGGCGGGGCCCCAGGACTGACCTAGACGTTTATGAGATACCCCACAGATTTCGTCGGTGCGAGCGACTTTATTTCGCTACTACCGGTTGTTCCGGTCAGGACTGATCGTGGGCCCGTCCATGTGATAAGTTGTTACCTCTTCAGCGTGACCTTGGGCCGACGCGCTCGCGTTTGGTTGTCCAGTACTCGCAGTTTAAGCGATGTCGGTGCTACGGGGGGCGTCTGGGCGAGGGTATTGTTTATGAAGAAAGGGGATGCAGCGAATGTCCCACAGAGCGTGGTGGATCACAACCTGTTTCAACACAATGATAGACAGGATACAAAGACAGTTCACAAATAACTTCCCACGGTCAGTAAACTTTGAAGCTGTAGCCTGTCAAGCAAAAGCATTATGATTTTCTTGTGCACTTCCATGTAACCGTCTGTCATGTTGGCCACGCTGCTGTCCTCCGACTTCCTACTCGCGATGATGCTTGCAGATGGACAGAAGACTCGACACCCTGATAACCTCTTCACTTTTCGCGTTCCTACACTCGCTATTTTCTTCCTACGAGGGACGCGGACAGGACATGTCCGACAGCAGCAAACTTAGAACGCGTCTAATTACGCGTCGGCGCGTTCCATCGCGCGACGATTCTTACGCTTCAGTACTACTGTGCCTCAGTACTAGGCCTCAGTAGCTATAGGAGTTCTCGCGCAGAGGCAATGTTCATTGTTCCAGGTACGATATCCTTTGCGTTTCGAGTATCGGTTCAATTGCAAATGAGTCCCGGCTAAATATCTGTACGCCCCGCCAGATTCGTAGTAAGTTGCATGTTACAGTAGACACTGCATCCTGTGTCCCAACAACGTACCGTTGTCCAAAGGGGGGTTGATTTTCCCTCCTATGCGATGGTCCGAAAACTACGAGGAATTATGGGTTTCCACCGCCGAGGCCGTGGGGTTGGAATCTCCGACAGGACGACAAGGCACCGCGACAGGAGGTTCTTGACGGTACGCGGTTTTTTGTATGTTCTGAGATACACATGTCTACCGACCATCTTGACATACTTATAGCAGCACAAGCGTGGAGTCGTCTCTGTACAGGCATACTAGTACCTGGTGCCGGCATATCACGAATTTCAATACTTACCACTCGCACCTGCATCAGAAAGCCCCAGGGGAACATCCGCGCCCGTATTTGACTTGCTGTACTGCATGGCGTATGTCACTGTACGTGGGTTCCATTTGTATTACCATTACTACTAAGTACAGCCACTGGATCTGCAGCGAGCGCTATTATTTCTAAGGGGCTTCGTCAGCGGGATTACCACGCTATTATTGACCGCCCCTTCTATCCCTTTCCATCCAGAATGATTCCCCCCTCGCCTGCAGGCTCACACGCATTCTGTGAAGCGCCCACATTATACATACTTACCGCCCACACTGCACAGATGAGACAGAGAAAGGCACGTATAGGTCAGCTGCCGCCAGGGAAAGCGTCCGCGATCGAAGCGACTTTGTGCGATCTGGGTCCGCGCGCGACGGTCCATGTGCGCGTGCGTCCTTCTGCAGCATTCTATCACTCCGGTTTACCTCACCAGATCCGAGCGGAGAGCCTTTGCTTCGCGTCTTGGTGTGCTTTCGGTGCAGTACGCGGTAGCCCTTCTGTGTCCTTGCAGCAGTGACTCGGCACCGTGAGCGCCAAACTGCGACTCGATGCTTGTAGCTCTGCGCATGTTTGTGCGTCACTTGCTATATACATAGCAAGCCGATTGCGTGCTGTGTGTGTGTAGCCCCAACGAGGAATCGAAGCTGGCGAACCCAGATCCTCCTCGGTGCGTCTGTAATCTCCTAACGCCAGGCTCGCTAACATCAATACCTTGGCTTCTAAATTAACTCTTATCTTCGCTCGCTTAAGGAGATGGGCCCTCGACTTTTGGGTGTGTGTGCATCATCGCGCCGGGTATCGACCAGCCTACTGATCAGTAGTGGGTGCAGCAGCGTTGCAGCGAGTGATGATACTGCATTACGGCTTCGTTTCCACCCCCAAGTGGCTACTATCATCAGTATTCCTCAGAGCATGTACTTGAAGCATCTCTGACACCGTCGCCGACTATGCCCAGATCGAGCGAGCCATCAGTATCGGCGGCGAGCATGCTGCCCTCCGAGCCGCCTCTGCAGCGCCTGCGTGGACCGGTGCTTGTAATGATGCTGCTGCTGGCAAGCTCCTGGGCGTTCAAACTCCGGTGCAAGACCTGGTTTCCCTCGCCCTGCTCGTGCGCTCGCGATGATGATACCCGGCGCTGTACTGACTGCCCGTCACCGTCGGATCGAGAGGTGGTGTGTGTTCCGGATGGCACCCTGGGTATTTACGATGAACCCCCATGACTGCACTGCCGTAAGGACTATGCATACGCCCACACACAGGGTGTGGGACGCTGAATTTAAGCATGAGATGCCGGACTTCGGCCTTCCGTTTAATCAAAGGCGATCGGGAAACGAAACGTGGGCTACCCTCCCGATTTGGCCGGTCTGCGGGTTCTATATAGCACGTGAGATAGTCCGCGGGTGATTTGGATGTCCGCCGAAAGCGGCGGACTGCGGCTGTCTCCGCGTTGTTCGGGAATTTTTGGTTGAGTGTGTACTTTTACACTTTCCCTTCGGCCACAGTTCGCTTCCTTCCCTCCGCCCACCACCATCCTCAGCTCGTTCGTACTCCGTCCTGTCCTTTTCCTTGGCTTTCCATCGCTCACTTTCCACATAGCTTTTTCTTATACAGCTTCCCTTAGACTCCGCGATGGATCTTACTCGCCCTTACAAGCGGGCTCGCAACTCGATGGAGTCCGACGGTAGGATATCGCCTGCGTTGCCAGACGAGGGCCCAGCGCAGCCGCCAGAACGAAAGAAAACGGGCAGGAAACCACCGTTGTCGTGTGCGGAATGCCGCAGGTGCGTGGTCTCGCAACACCCTCGTCGTCATCCTGTCTTTATTTACTTACGCGCCCGCAAGATTGAAATTGAAGGTTTGCGAACAACGCTTTCGGTTACCCATACTCTCTGACACTGCACCTTCCCCAGTGCGACAGAGTCTTTCCCTGTAAATCTTGCACAAAGGTGCGTGCCCGCCAGTCATCCGCATTGCCTTGCTCTGAACGAGTTTCGTTGACAGCGTGGCTGTGCGGAAATATGCCCGCAAGGTCGGGATATTCAATCTAGGCGTTTTCGTGTACTGACCGCGTGTGGCTCTCTAGGCGCACTCACCTCGGGGAAAGGCAGTCGGTGAGTCGTCTACCAATCATCGCGTAGCGGCATCTTCTCATGCGCCGGCAGCTTCATCCTCGCAAACACAGAGCAACTGCATGCCAAGATCATACAAATGAGCGACCGCATACGAAACCTCGAGGAAGCCGTCAAGGATCTCTATGCTCCGCGCCCGCCCGAGTCGCATCCGCTGCTCCAGCAAGACCTCCTTCTCATCAAGAACACCGTCGGGTGGGTCTGCTCGTGCTTTCCGTTCTCCTTCGACCGAGCTTGAATGTGAATGCATATGTAGACTGTACGGCATGACAGGCATGCTCCGCAACGGAGGCTCGAACAACCACGCCGAAAATCGGGACGAGGAAGAGATCATCGACCCTATGGGCAACATGGCCCTAGCGTCGTCGTCACAAATACATTATTCGCCTACAAACGGCTCCGCACGGTCACATCGTCATTTAGAGGTCACCGATCCTGCCACTCGTACCGTCCATCTCTTTAGCTCATGCATCCTCATAGCCTTCACCAGATCCAGGCGATCGTAGCTCTGGCTCCGATGACCAGGAATGGCAGACGCTGGATCTCTCGCCAGAGATACTGAAGCTGAGCCAGGGATTCCCGACGCCGCGGTCTATCGCACCCACGCCGGATGTCGAAATGCGCGGACGGCTGCGGCAATGCCTACCTCCACAACAGCTCGCATCATACCTCTACGAGCAAGCACGCGAGAACGCTTTCTGGCAGTACGTCCCTCCCCCCCAATCCTCCCCCCTCATCCTTACCAAAGTCACACCATGCAGATACAACCCCCACCCGTCCGAAAGCTTCTTCCCGAACCTCCTGCGGCACGTCTACACCGCGCCGCTCGAATCGCTCTCCCCGCAGCGGCTGGGGCTGCTGTTCATGATCCTCGCGATCGGGTCGCTCGTGGACCTGAAGCAGCCGCCCGACTCGCCCGACGGCGAGCGCTACCACCACCTCGCGCGCGCGTGCGTGTGCGAGACGCCCGTCATGGAGGACACTAATGTCGACACCGTCATCGTATTGGTAAGTCATCCATCCACTCACTTCCCGCCGGCGGATCATTTCGGGCGCCCGCGTAGCTAACTGACGAGATTAATTTGAATTTTTGCCTGCCAGTTTTATATGACGTGGTACCTGGTGGTGTTTAGCGATAAGAAGAAGGGCATCGCGCACGCGTGGGGGATGCTGGGCTTGACCGCGAAGCTCGCACAGTCCGTGCGTCCCTTCCCTCCTCCGTCGGGTCTGGTGCACCCGTCATCGGGACATACTGATATGTGTCCTTACAGATCGGCCTCCGTAAGCCCCGCCCTGATTGACCGCGGCTTAGTCTGATTGTACTGACCTGCGCGCGCGGACGCAATAATTTTTTTTTGCATATTGTATACAGATCGTGATGATGTGGGGTCCAAGGTCATCCCTGAGGAGGTAGATAAGCGCCGCGCGCTCTTCTGGGATCTCCTCCATCTAGACGCCCGTCTCGTGCGTTGCTTTTTTATATAATTTTAATTGGTGTGGCTGATGTGGTCGTACGCGTACAGTCGTTGTCACTTGGGCGCCCGCCATCGCTGTTGCTACAGCATTCGGACTGTAAGCGGCCGTCGTACACGCCTGAGGCGGGGTACGACCCTTCCGAGAGCCTGAACCACTGTGCGTCGCACTCCCCCTTCCTTCCTTCTTTTTTGTCACCGCCCGCTGACGTTTTGTGATTCCGCGTGCTGCAGACCAGGAGTGGAAGCACTCGTCGTACGTGCATTACCTCAGCCCGGCGCTCGAGCTCGTCACCTCGCCCGCGCCGGACTACCGCGCGGTGATCGAGATAGACAAGAAGATCCGCGACGCGTACATCCCGCCGATGCTGCAATTCCCGAACCCGCGCGCGTCAAGGTATCTTGCCATGCAGCAGGCGACGCTCGCGAGCTCCCTTGAGTCCAGTGCGTCCTTGCCGTATCTAACCAGTTACATTGGATTGTATACTGATATTTTGCGGGTGTAGCGTTCTTGCAGCTGCATCGCACGTTCTTCACGCGCGCGCTGAGCAGTACGAGTACGCTCAGTAGGCGAACGCAGTATGCGCCGTCTATCATCGCTGTGTACCGTAGCGCGGTGCGGCTTATTGACATCATCGAGACGCTGGCGGACCAGGAGCCGGACATGACGTTACGGTTCTTGTCCTTCTTCGCGAACGCGTTTTCCGCTGCTGTAGGTGTTTCCGCTTGTACGAATGTAGATCCCGGCGACTAACGGGAACATCTTAGGTTGCCTTATGTCTCCTGGTCTCGCGAGCACCACATCTGTGCATATCTCCCATGGCACTCCAGCAGCTCGAAAGGGCATTGCAGCTATTCAAAATCACGAAGAGTCGGTCCCAGAGGCCCTTCCAAGTGATCGTACGTCCGCTGCTCTAACTCCGCTTCCGCTTTTTTTTGCACCTGACTGACTGACTTACCGATTCATGCCCGAAGCCGATCCTCGAAACGATGGTTGACAAATCCCGGGCCATCTATACGCAGTGGCTGCACAACAACACCGGCTCCTCCCACGTCCGGCAGGGCAGCCAAGAGGGCCCTGGCTCCTCTGGCACTGGGTCCGGGTCTGGCTCGGGGACGCTCCCGGACCCGCAGGTGCTCGGGGCGTTCGCGAACGCGCACAGGACCCTGCTCGACATCCTGCACGAGTCGCACAACCGCGCGCCGTCGTTCCACCACCCGTGCCCGGAGCCGCTCACGAGCCAGTGCCTCACGCTCGCCGCCGTGGACCACCAGGCGCACGCGGATGGCACGGCGGCGAGGGTGGTGCCGTACTCCGGGAACTTTGCGTACGACATCTCGTCGGACGGGAGCTCGATCATCCCGCTGCTAAGGACGTCGACCGCGAACGCGAATTTCCGCGTGCCCGTGGTGGACACGCTTAACTTTGACTTTGGGGCGCTGACGACGAATTGGAAGGATGACAGCTGGATGTCGTTCTTGTGAGCCCGTAGCGCCTCGGGGCCAGTATATCTACCTGTACATCATCGATTGCTTGCTTTTCTCTGGTATGGCCCTATCCTATCCTGTATTGCAGTTGCGCATTCTTGGTCAATTCTGGACACTATAACTCTCGTCCGTCGGTGTAGCATGCCCCCACATAGTATTTCTCTTGTGTACACCCCCCGTCTATTAGGTTTAACGAATCGACTCCAGTATCTATGGTACCTACATACGTACGCTACATACGCCTGTCCGCTAATAACTACTCCCACTGTTTATCGCCACCGATTTAATTATCCCTGCAGCTCTTTGCCGACCGTGTGTTCGTGTACATGTGTCTTCGCAGCACGGGCGGTCCGGTGAATAATATCTGGTGATCTGCATGCCGGTAAGACGGAAACGGTTACAGCACGGTTTAAAGTAAGCGGAGCAGCATCTCTCCGTCGACGGTCGCCCGTCCGATCCCCGGTGTTCCTTGCGCGATAGGGTTACGATAGGGTGTCTGCTCACTGGCAGTACTCAGTGCTCGAGTGCTCTGAGTCTCGCTTGGCACGGAATAATTGCACTCGCTCGCACCCTGCATACGCGATACGGTCGGATCACTTTTGAATCAGCTTCGGTGAATCGATATCTCGTCCTCGAGCCGTCCTCGAGCTCACAGGAGCAGACTCTGGTGGTATATCCTTGTATATCCTCGATCCTGGTCTATTATTTTCTTTGGTTCCCCCTCAAGCAAGATGTACGATTCCGATGACGCCCGGCCGACGAAGCGCGCGCGCAGCACCGACCACGAAGACAATCTTACCCCGACTAGCGCGTTCCATGACACCATCTCGTTACCCAGGGCCACGACGGCGTCGAACGGAGACCTACCGAAGAAAAATCGCAAAAAGGCGCTGTCGTGTGCAGAATGTCGACGGTGAGCGCCTATCTCGTCGTTGTCTCGCAACGACCCCACATCTGACAGAGGCTAGCGCAGATTGAAGCTGAAGGTACGTTGTGCAGTAGAACCGACTATCACGGCCGGGGGAGCTCGTCTGACCTTAAATGCAGTGCGACAGGGTGTTCCCGTGTCATTCATGCGTAAAACGTGGCTGCGGGTCCATCTGCCCAGGAGGTGGTTGCAATTTCTACACTCGACTATGTCTGTTGTTGACCAGGAACTGTGCAGGATCATTGACGTCTGGAAAGGGAAATCGGTGAGTGCTTCCGTGCTTGCCGTCGGCGCTGCCTAAATCTCGATACAGGTTTATTCTGGCGAATACGGAGGAGTTGCACGCGAAGATCATACAGATGAGCTGTCGCATTAAGGAGTTGGAGGAGGCCCTTGCGACGCTGCAGTCGTCGCTCACCTCCGAAATGCATCCTCTCTTGGCACAGGACTTGCTGTCCATCAAGACGAGCCTCTCACTTGGCATCCCGCACGAAGGGCCGTCCAATCTCCACACGAACGCTAGTTACTCTCAAGTATCCGAACAGGCTCGGAATGTCCCCTCCCACGATTTAGCAAGTACATCGGTAAGCCGCTGCAATTTCGTCATTTTCCTTGTAGATTAAGTGTTCTCGTAGGCGCAGATTGAAAGAATGGCAAGTATCCCGCGGTGTTACGTTGGTTTCATCTCACCAATGTCTATGTTGCAGGAACAGTCGTATCCCAGAAACATACGGCATTTCAAGGGCGTCCCTGACGATATCCTTGCGCTCAGTCAAGCATTCCCCGTCGCATGGTCTGTGAACCTCGAAACGCGACAGCGCATTCGTGATCTCCTTCCAACATACGAGCGCGCGGAATATCTTTGCGAACAAGCGCGCAAAAACGCTCTTTGGCAGTGCGTAGTTTCACTATTTTCCTGCTGATATATCATTCAACGTGTACTCGATATGTCCACAGATACAACCTCGACCCAAGCGAGACATTCTTGCCAAACACTATTCGGAGCGTCTACACGACGCCTCTGAAGAATCTCTCCCCGCGGCGATTGGCACTGATGCTCATGGTGCTCTCTATCGGATCGAAGGTCGATCTGAACCAAGCACCTGACTCTCCGTACCCCGAGATGTACTTCATTCTCGCGAGAGCCGCACTATGCGAACTTCCGGTGCTCACGATGCCGAATATCGATATGCTTCACGCACTGGTATGGTTTCTCATGGCATGCCGTATTATATGGCATCTCGTTGACGTCTTGCGCAGTTCTACATGGCCTGGTATCTGCTTATCTTCTCGCAGGAGAGTTCTGCTCTAAGTTATGCATGGGGGATCATGGGAATAGCTTCCAAGCTGGCTCAATCTGTAGGTGATTCTATCTCACCTCATGATCGCGTCTGACCTGACCACTTCTATACATGCAGCTTAGCCTCCGTGAGTACTGCATACTATTGTGGGACTCATTGTTTCTCATCTGCTTTTAGATCGCGACCCATTCCGGTCCAAGATGATTCCCGAGGAAATTGAAAGCCGACGGATGTTGTTCTGGGAACTGATCAATCTGGACGCTCGCTTGGTATTTATAAACGTCCGCTGCAAGGTTTACTGCGATTAACTGATGTACACATCTCGTACTAGGCTCTTTGCATGGGCCGGCCGCCTTCGTTTTCTCTCAAGCATGTCGACTGCAGGCTTCCCTCCTACTCGTTGTGGCAGACTGCTCCGTCTCCGCAAGACCCCCATCCCGTTCCCTGTGAGCCGAATTTGTGTGCGAGACACCTCCTGTTACTCATCTGCTTCATCTAGACCACGAGTACAAACATGGCTTCCAAGTCCATTGCCTCAGCCCGATCATAGAGATCGGCGTCGCGCCAACGTATCGCGACATCATCAATCTCGACCGTACCGTTCGCGATTATCGGGTACCGCCTTCGCTGGATCTTTTTAAAGGCTTATACAAAGAGCGATACAGAGTCATGCAACAGGCTATCGCCGCTACCGGGCGTGAAATCGGTACGCTTGGATTGCACGATGTGCCTTTACCGGGTCTGACCACGGTTGTCGGCAGCTTTGCTACAGCTCCACCGACCACACTTTACGCAAGCGTTGAGTGGCCCAGAGCCATTCTCGTTGCATCACCAGTATGCGCCGTCGGTGGTGGCAACCTTCCACAGCGCGCGGCAGCTCATCTCTGTCGTCGAGACGATATACAACTATGAGCCACAACTGAGCGCACGCTTTTTGATGTTGTGGTTTAACGCTTTATCTGGCGCAGTACGTTCGAATTCCTTCCCTGCCAATACGAGACATTGACTTATTACCTTCCAGGTTGCACTGTGCATTATTGTATCCCGCGCACCATTTGCTCCGCAATCGCCGTTTGCACTACAAGAGCTTGAACGTGTTTGCAGACTGTTCTCGATTATAGCTGATTATAGTCCTAACACTCGAAAGGCTCTGGTGAGGCTCATACATCACTACTGGCGTTTGTGTGCTAACTGGACCTCTCAGCCTCTGCTTGCGAAAATGACTGAAACGTCTCGGCGACACTATATCAAATGGCTTGCAGAGCAGGGCTCCTCTAGGCAGTCTGCTCACGCTAATGGCGGCCACATAAACTCGAACACGAGCTCCGGTGATATCCCAGATCGCCCTGACCCCTTCGAAGATGTCCATCCATCCCTCATACAATGCCTTGAGGAGACCACAGTCGAAACCACAGCGTTCCCTATCAGGGAACCATCCCACCACGTCAGCGCGGCTGCCCTGTCTACCTCCTTCTCCTCCAGCCCACATTCCAGCGTCGAGATATCGCACACCCTCTCGCAGGACATGCTCAAATGGTACTCGATGGGATGGGGCAACAATTTCTCGAGCCTCGCGGCCGGGCAGAATCTCTCGGACGAGGATCTCAGTGGATCCCGTGTGCCGAACCACGAGACATTTAATGTCGAATTTGGTGCGCTGAGCGGGTACCTGACCGACCAAAGCTGGTTGAGCTGGTTTTGAGCCGAGGATCATATACCATCTCCGCACTGGCGGAATGTCCCTTTTTTCGGAATGGTGGATTAATTATGTAGTTGTATAAAAAACCTATCTCTTAACGGGCATATCGTATTCGTGTACTTTAGTACCTACAGCTCCCTATGCTCACACCCCTTCTCTCGACGCTATAGACATTTTCGTTCCTACTTCTCCTCGGTGGCAGCCAAATTCGGAATCGAGACAGCATTACGTCAGCGCTTCCCCTGACGGAGTTTCTCAAGAGTTCTTGTCCTCCTCCACTGCACTTGCTTTAGACCATTAACGACGACTTGCTCCTCCTTAATCTCGACGCACTATGTCTCGTATACGCGATGTCTGGGCTCCCAATCTCGAAGCAGAGATGAAGAATATGCGCCAAGTTATAGACAAATACCCGTACATCGCAATGGTCTCAGTCCAACCGCTCTTTCGGCGGGCTCGCCACTCACATAAGGATTAGGACACAGAATTTCCTGGCGTCGTCGCGCGGCCAATTGGAACGTTCAAAACGTCGTCCGATTACCACTACCAAACGATGCGGTGTAACGTGGACTTGCTCAAGATCATTCAGGTCGGCCTTACCCTGACGGACGAGGACGGGAACTACCCCCAGGACATCACGACATGGCAGTTCAATTTTCTGTTCAGCGTCAAGTACGTGTTGCAGTGTCATTGGTTGAATTGACCGCTAATTTTCTGTATGGAATCTAGCGATGACATGTATGCACCAGAATCCATCGAGCTGTTACAAAAGTCCGGTATAGACTTCCAACGACATGAGGAGATTGGCATATCTCCGAACGAATTCGCGGAACTCATGATCACCTCTGGCCTGGTATTGAATCCTGATACGAAGTGGATATCGTTTCATAGGTGAGTGCACACGCGTGTTTTGCTTCCTCGAATAGGGTTCGACATTGGTACCGGAGAACACGGTTCTTACATCTCCGAGGGATGGCCGCTCGCACGTACTTATGTTCTCCGCGTGCTGTCGGACTGCGATATATGGGGGCGTTTCAAATAGCCCGCGTCGGGCGTGGGGTATGTGGTGAATGCAAACATGCTCACCTGTCTACTTTCAGCGGTTACGACTTCGGCTATTTCTTGAAACTCTTAACGGCTGCGTCATTGCCCACGACGGAGGAAGCCTTCTTCAACCTATTAGGAACATGGTTCCCCACCGTCTACGATATCAAGTTTCTGATGCGTGCCTCCAAGATTCTCAAAGGTGGCCTGCAAGACGTCGCCGATGATTTGGGAGTGGGTGACGCACCTCATGCCCTCTTTCTTTTTTGACACTTCTTTCTTGCAGGTAATGCGGATAGGGCCATCACATCAGGCTGGATCAGACTCGCTTCTCACCGCTGCCACGTTCTTCAAGATGCGGGAATTGTATTTCAACGACCGTATCGATGATGCGGAGTACAATGGCAAATTGTACGGCCTCGGTGCGACATTCTCTACGTCAGCCAGTCTGACAGAACCGGGGCGGGGTGGCGCCACCATTGCCGAGCGAGAGGACCGGGGAACTGCACGGGATGCTCACAACCAAACCCCCTCGGGTAGCATCTCGCAGAATCAATTCGGCAGTGGACCCATCCCGACGCCGGCGTTGGGCGCCTCGATATCGACACCAATGTCGGCGGCATCGTACGGTGCAATGGGCGCGAACGGTTTCATTCGGACGGCGATGGTGGGCGGTGGGCGATGACGGCTGAGCTGTTTCTCTGACTGGTTCGTGGCTGGACGTTCTTGTGGTATCTGTAATTATTGAGTGTATCGAGTGCCTTTTTCTCACCGTCTAATAATCGTCAAAACACCGCCGTCTGTCTCTGCAAGGGCCCCGCGTTCAAAACGTTCAAAGTTCGATCGGTTAAGCGCCATAGCCGGTTACGGCGTCACCTTCACGGTGAAATCAAAATTTCGCAAGCGCCTCAACACCATCCACCGTCTGGCGTCAACGCGTCACTAGTGCAGGCTGTCGACGATGACTTCTACAACGCTACCACGGGGACTGCACCAAGGTTCATCCATGCACGGCGGCAAAACTATTCTATCTACAAACAACGGTGAACAAAAGACCGTTTTTATCTGGGTGGTTTTAAGGGAAACTCCGGTGAGCCTGATTGTTTCTCGGGGACCGCCACGCAGTCATCCATCGCAAGGGTACAGCCTTCTGACTATACGTTATCGCACAGCGTAGCTCGACTGTACTCGGGCGAGAGAGTATGCTATGGCGGTGTCCTCGAACAAATTGGCAAGACCTTCGTACCCGAATGCGCGCACAGGTTGAACGCTTGGCGCGCATGTATGTGCGCTCATGCGGCCAAAAATAATCAATGCGCCCAGATTCTCGTACCGGTCGTCCCTGGGCGTCCTAGCTCATTGCGAGCCCCGACGCTGCTGCCCTGGGATAGAATAATAGGCAGTGGCGTAGCTTCGACGCAACGTCGTGGAGAGATAGAAAGTGAAGGTAGGATGGACGCCTACCTCGCACCACTGAAGGGTACTTATAGGAAATACAGGGACCCTCTTTCGGCAGGGCCTGACGGTCGCGGCGATCTCTGAAAGTGCCTCGCGTTTGATAGGAGCGGACGCCGGCTTCACACAGGGTCCTCGAGGCTCCTGCTGGCTCCTTCAGTGCCCCCTTCTTTTTTGCTTCGGCTGCATCCAGTCCTTCGCTCGTAAATTGCTTTCCGTAATCTACGCTGCCACACTCCATGAAGCTATCACGCTGTCCAGTCTATCTGGCTCGTGTTCACGCAGGGGACAGTCCGCCGTACAGGTTCACGCTGGAGCCCCACGAAACCTTCATTTTTCACCGATCCATTTCCGCGGAAATACCGTTGTTTTCCTCAGCTCAGTTGAGCTGAACTGCTTGGGGGTAGGCGAAGCCGTCAAATATTTTTTCAAGGTTTACGGCGGAAGTAGAAGAGTCGGCGGACCCAAAATCCGGCTCTTCGAGGCGTACGCAATTATCAATGTGGTCGGTTCAGCTCCGCCAATCTTACAGATAGCCTGCCAACTCATCACTATTATAGGAAAGCCCGCTGAGACCACCTATCATGGTCCATCGTCCCCGTCTCAGACGGACCATCTGCTGCCTGCGAGACACCGAGGCTTGCGGAAGATGGACTACTAGAGCCGTTCAATCATGGACTATCATTGCAGTCTGTTGGCGGACACTATATATTCAATATATTGAGTTCCTGGCAGGCTTGCGATCTTATTGACCACGATCTCGATAGCAGTGATTACAATAAATACAGGTTGCGAGATGAGGCTTCTACACCTATCTCAATCGGTTCCCAGTTCTACAGTAGCTACTACTAACGAAGGATTGTGACAGGGCCCACCGTATGGAGCTGCTCGATTCGTTCTCTTGTATCGAGGCTTGCAGCCCTCGTAATAGTACTGACAGGTCTTTCACTGGCATTGGTCCACTACACCCTAGTACGCATTGATCCTAATGTCATCTTCGAGCTCCATTGACCGCCGGGTGCTATTCAAGATTTATTCGAGGCTAAACATGGTACGTGTGCACGAAGACCAGGAGGGGGGTGTACCGGATCCTGGACCGAATAACAGCGTGTTCAATCTCGATGGGTCGGATTTATACTAGTGCAATGCTGCCATGCTTGATGAAAACACTGCCTGCGCCGTAGGGCGGATTAATTTTCCAGCCTGAGCGCGCTGAGGCAGCGCTGAGGACTAGCGCAGACCGGCGCGAGGAAAGATGAATTTGTTATAGAGTCTCAGCCCTGCACAGCGACCCTCACTATGAAATTCACGAGCCATCGCAATTGAGTAAGCACTATGCTGGAAAGGGAACCTCACACCTCGTTCGTGCGATGGGCACCCTGGACCCGTGATGTTCAAATGTGCATATGCATAGCGAGTCGACGCACACGGCGCTACAAGGGCGGTGTACAGAGAAATATCACGTTCATCGATAATACTCAACGTCACGCCCATTCTACCTATCAGCATGGCGCACGCATCATGAGCGGGGATTACTAAAGAGTGATCGTGGAGGACTAACGCACGTAGTTGCTTGGGAATATTCCTTTCTGACCCTTCGAGTTTATACCTATCATCGACGTGAGACTCGTCGCATATGACACGCAGAAGGAGCATGGAGCAGTTGTACACGCACCTTCCCACCACCCGTCACCATAATGCTCGCCGCCAGTTGGACCCGCAGACAGCTCGACGCGCTCACCCTCTGTCAGTCCGAGTTCATCCGCGCCTTGCGCCTGATAGGTGTACACCGCTCGCACTGATCACAAAAAGGGTCAGATTACCCAGCGTCAGCTGCAAGGCCCAACTTAACGTACCGTATTTCCCAGAGCCTTGTTCACGGGAGGGGTTTCCGGCGAGTGTGGCAGGAGGCTCTGCTTCATCTACGAATTCGACATATGACGCAGGGACAAGGCCTTTACCACCGCGTCCGTCGGCTACCTTTACCCAACCAGAGCCATCATCTTCTTCCAGGACACTTACAGCAGTGCCCTCTGCGACCAACAATATGTTACTGAGCAGGAAATCAAGAATCAGCGGGCATCCTACCTGATATGCTCAATTCAAACGGCGATGTTGCTGAGAAGTCAAAAAGCATCCGCGCAGAAGGATATTCTTGTTGGGGTTGTACAACTTCCGATTTCACAAAAGACGACGGTGTTGGGACGCTCCTCAAAGAAGAGGAGGTCGATCCTAGTACACGTAAAATAAGAGGACACCTCGCAAGGTAGGGATATGAAAGCTTACCAGCAGGACTACTCCTAGTGATCGTAGATGATCTGCCAGGACGCGACTTCGTGCAATCCGCAGGCACCTATTAAAACCCGTGAAGTGGGACTCGGTTATTGCCCGAACGGCTAATAGGAGCTCTGGCAATTACCTTCAACTCGCACTTCGAATGAACAGACAGCCCGCAAGTTTTACAGGTTTTGCCTTGTTTACTTAATCCCCAGATCGACGACTGTGATTTGCGGCGGCGGTCAGTTGCTCATCGTGAAATGGGAATTGTTCCACGGAGTGTCACTTGCCTTGCAGTATCCACACTGCGTAGGAATCGAGAACGACGAGCTCTTGAAAGTGTGAGGGTTATTCCCCCCAACGTCATCTGCTCGAAATCGTAGGTGGACAGAATCAAGAAAGAACGGAGTTTGACTTACCACCGAGAGCAGCGATAATTGTTTCTATCTCGGTATTCAAGATAGTCTCCGACGAAGCAAAGGACGTTAATTGCTGTTTCGCCTCCAGAAAGCTCTTGACGTGTCTTCTTCAGTCGCCGTAATAGGCACTTCGCGCAGGGATGAGGACTTACATCCATTACTTCCTCAGCATTTCCTAGCGAATGGTCTGCCTCGTACGCGTAAACGAGCTTGGACAGCTGTTCGACGTCTCGACCTGCAACCAGATCCATTAGGAAGTGAAGGGGAATTTATAGCGATTGGTTGACGTACGCTTAGCATCCAGAACAGGCCTCAATTCTGCCAACTTATTCTGGCAGCGAATCAGTTTGTTCTGCAAGAATACTTTCGGCGCAGGCTCTATGTTCATCTCGTCCTGCAGCACCACACCGCATCAGCCATTAAAAAATTATCGAGGAATAAATTCGTACGGTGTCATAATGACTTGTGCATGGCTCAAACGTGAAGTCAGGCGGGGCGGAGAATGGCCGAACATTGTGGTCGATGAAAATGTCCTGGTCGTGGGAAGGATTGACCTGCGTCAAGCTGTTCTCAACTACGAGGAGGCGCCCTTTGACGACATCTTGGTGGCTGGTTTGCAGGGCCTGTGCATGCAGCAAGATCTTGACAAAGCGGGTAACGAGTCGAGTCTGAAGTTCCTCTTCAAAAAAAGTTAGGCGGGTCGCTCAGCGGAAGCGTCTGGGCACATACGGAACAGCTGTGGAAGGGGTCAGTAAACGAAATCTAGCGGTGGATTTCAGCACTCACATCTTCCAACGTAGGGAGGTCTTCGTCGTAGAATTTGGCTTTGGTGTTGTTAGCAATAGCCGTTGAGATGATATAGATACTAAGCGCCAGCTCAGCTCCTCGACGATTTCATTTGTAGACCGTAGACTTACTTTTTGCCGTTGTACATGTCGACACGCTGCTGTTCGTATTGTTTTGTAGCTCGTTCAGCATGCTTGTCGTCCTGCGCCCGTCCCTGAAAGAGTAGTGAGATAGCATGCTGCGGAAACGGGACTAATACGAACCTGTTTCTGACGCTGGGCTAGCACTTCAGTGCATTCCTCGTCGTACTGATAGCTATCGAGTCAGGATACAGAGAATGAAAGCGAGCGATACAATTGTACCTTTTGCTTGGCCTACGTGGGATCGTGCCATCAATCACTTATTTCAAATTGGGATCTCCGAACAAACCTTGGAACGCTCGGAGTATATCCTATCCCGCTCAGAAACGAGTTTCTGGAAGAATGCGATTTGCTGTCGGTATTGAATGAGTACCGATGCGTCCTGCCGGTCTTATCAAGTGTGTACCTTCTTCTTTGTGTCGTCGTTTTTCTTCTCCACGCCTTTCAAGGTCTCGACAACCTGTGCGCTCAAGGCGTCCGCAATATTGACATGGTCCTGAGACGTGCTGATCATAGAGTCGATGATTTGTCCGTACGCGGTGTCGAGCGTGCTGAGAGGCGATACTATCGCTCAACAAATATCTCCTCAATAAATATGTAGACCTCACCTCTGCTTCAATGTTCGTTCATCGTATACTTTCGTCGGCTCTGGGCCTACGACGAGGATAGCGGAATTTTTAGCCCGTTTGTCGGCAGCTTTCTTCGCTAAGAGCTGGAGCTTCCCCGCATATTCGCGCTCTAACGCGGCTCGATCTTTATACAGGTCACGAACCTTCGGCAATGCCTCGTATGAGCACATATTTGAGAGGGATAGTCCATGATGGACTCACATCGCTGACGAGGGTTAAGTGTGCATCGAAGAGGTCGCCGATGCGTTCGACTTGGTCCTAGGATAGACAGGTGATTATGATCAGGCTAAACCACTAGAAATGATAAGGAAATTACTGGTAGAGTTCGTCCATAAGTTTGTGCGGTTTCCATAGGCAGTCAAGGTGATACGTGGCCAGACGATAGGAAGGATTGTAAACAACCGGCGGCAGTGTCGATATGATAATAAGCACTAGGGGAAATCACTTGCTCGGGGCGGTGTGGCTGTGGCGCCACATGTTAACTTCCGACGCGTCGCGGACGCGCCTCAAATCTTCGGGTACATTTTACACTGTGCGTGACCGCAAAAATACCGGAAAATATTAGGATGCGAGAAAGGATCTACGTGCTAAGATCTAAGAGTGTGTGCAATAAGGTAGGAGAAGATTTGCGTGCAATATTAAAAGATAGATTTGTTCGACTTGACGGGCCCAAACCGAAGTCTCGACGTCTCGCGGCCTTCCTTCAGAATGTCCTCGTCACTGATTTTCTCCAGCCGGACGAGCTCGCGTCTGCAATATTCCACCAGTGTCGCCATCGTCTCCGGGTAACGAATGTACTTGTCTGCATCGCCCGGAGCATAGTCATGCACACCCGATCCGTCGTCTTTCGCCTCCTCCACGTCCAGCCCGCGCTTCTCGACTTTCGCTACACTCTCCACCTCCCCACCGACGAGATTGACCGACCTCCGGAATTTCGCCTGGGCAGGGTCAAAGGCAATCCCTCGCGCACCGCGTGCTCCCAAGAAGTTACGCCACATAGCTCCCGCAAACTCCGCGTCGCCCTGGACCAGACCAAGGTCGCAAGAGATGCCGAGCCCGGCCCACTGCTCGCGGAATATCTTCATCTGCTGGGTGACGAGGCGTTCTGGGGCACGTCCTTTGGGGCGCTTTGTTTTCGGGCCTGCAGGTTCTGGCGAGGGCGTGGGTACAACCGCGTAGAATGAGGAATTTTCGGGGGGAGGAAGGCCTGTGACCCCAGGCTGTAATACATGACGTATCCTGTCTTCGACGTCCAGGAAGAAATGGTCAATCAAAGCCTGGATGTGATGCATTCCGTGGGGCTTTGGTAGTGCGCGTAAGCGGACGGTGAGGAGCCAGACGTGCAGATTCGTGATCATGAACCATGACTGGAATGTAGGCGGCAAGTCGCAATCTGGAGACAAAATGACATTAGTAGTTGCATCCGCAGCCCCCGGAGGCACGGACGCGTCCAGCCCGCAGACTCTTGCACCCGTCTACGGGTGCGACGCGTCCAAATATGCGAAGTTTGAGGTACACGTACCGTTCCGCCAAAAGTCCTCTTCTTCTGTAGCTCGGACTGCGCACAGCTCGCGATACAAGATCATGCCTCGGCGCCCCGCGACCTGCTTCGGACTGCCATACCCAAGCAGGTTTGCTATTCCCATGAATATTCGCCTCGTTGTTGGGGACGATTGCACCTGTCTCGTCAGCCAGCTTTTAGGTGGTGGAGGCGGCGGCGCTGACGAGGTCGCCTGGGGCAGCTTTTTAGGCGCGCTTGACGTCGCTAGAGCGCGAATTTCGGTTCGCGTCAACAGAGAGCATGTTTCTGAGAGTCGAAAGCGACGGATAAGTTGTGAGCGCGCCGCCATTACTTTTTTCGTTGTAGAGTGAGCAGCAATCGGAGTCGCGACGCGGCATAGCGCGGTTCGGCTCTCATCCGATTGCCGCTACAGGTGTGGCTGAGACTTTCGACCGTCGCTTTGCACGTTCATCTTCATCGACCTCCGAGCTCCAAGGCTTACACTGTGTCGCAGGAAAGTACTCTTGCTTATACTTATGGACTAGCTATAGGCTGTCGGCGTCTAATGTCTCTGCCTCGCTGGTCCGAAGGTCTCTGCTCAAGCCTTCGCTTTGGAAGCCCACGGTCTCGAGGATACGCCATGCTGGATGAAAGAGACATCGCTGTCCGCGGCCGGTCGACCGTAAGCACATATAAGGCTATCGATTCACTCAGTCTCTGCAGTTGCTTGCCTTGGCCATCCGCCTCTTATGTGCACGCTTGTTACGGCCGTGTAGCCTCGCACCAACACCGCTGAGCCCGCGGTGCTTGCATCTCTCTGAAGGAAGGCCTCACGCCGATGCTTGTCTTATGACTGCAGTCTAGTGCACATTGGGATCAGCATACTCTCTTGTATACTTCCACTGGTAATTATGCGAGGCACGCAGAATACGCATTGCCATTGCTAAATTGGTCGAGTGGTGATCTATGCACTCCTTTCATCCACTCTAGCGCCGCAAATGAACATGGGTCGTAACGGTACATACAGCATGCTATAGTGAGTTTGTTCGATCAGTCATATGCTCGTATTGATCCAATTGCATTGTGCTTCAAGCTGGGAAGCCCACCGCGGCTATCCATGCAGCGTACTCATTCACTTTCCAGGCCTTCGCTCTACGCGAGCATGACGGACGGCGAAGTCGTCAATTCATTATTGCTCGAAGACCGTCTGGTCAGCAGGCCCATAGGTTCCCAACGTGTTTACTTGCCGGTATTGCGCAATTTTTCCTCCTCGACAATTCAGGCCAACTGACAGCCCTGGCAGCTGCACGGCGTGGAACATCTGTGTCCAATGTGCCGTTACGCTCTGCGTCACTAGGCGTTCTCCCTGGTCGATGAGCAACGTTCCCTGCAGAAGTGCAAAATTGCAACGGCATGTTCTGAGCAAGTGCTCTATGTGCGAACTCTATGACATATGCGGCTCTCGCCACCTACGTGAGTTCGTCTGCTTTTCATTGGACAATGTAAAGTCGGAGAACTGAAGCCTTAGTGCGCAGCACACGTAGGCACATGCACTCATTCATTACCGATGCTGCGATGCATTTCCCCCAATGAACGCAACGTTTTGGCATACGTAAGTGATACACGCGTATACGGCGTTCGCGCTACATACATGAAACGACCCCGGAATCCGTTATGGTTACAATCTGATACTCAGAGTCGCCATGCAGGCATGTTTGCTGGCACAGATGGGAAATAAAAGCTCATTATCGATGGAGTGCATCACTCATGTGTAAAGTGCCGGCGGAGCGCTAAAGCAGGGGGAGGGTTCACGCGAAGCCGAAAATACGATTTTAAAATTATAAGCACCCCGGAACCGACGATCGCGTCCGCGTATGTGTTACCGGACCTCCTCCGGACGCGGACGTGTTTTTTTCATCATGCATCGCCTCCGGCATTCCGCGAGGGCACAGAAAACAAGAAAATACGTTCGGTCGGTCTTCATGACGTTCATGAGCACGCAGGGATGTACTGTGAATAATCCCACACGCTGGGTCGGTACGATAGTAGGACGTCGGGGCCGGTCTCGGGGAGTCGGATCCTCTCCAGTCGGACGAGAGCAATGTGGCGGGAGAAACAGAAACAGGTCCGTGGTTGATCCGCACCAATAAAAAAAGAGGGAGGCAGTCAGCATGGGCGCCATGTCGACCGGGAGTTCGCGAGGCTTGAGCATGACTCGATGAGCAGGGCCCAGGGCGAATATTGCCACACCCGAAGATAATGGGCATGAACGCAACAATACACATGGCCCGCTTGTGCTGCGCCTGTGCATAAGGTATGATCTTTTATTGCACGTGGTAAACGGGTGTGGGGGACTCGTGTCCGTTCAGAAAGGCGTATCGGCGTGCGAAGGGGGTCCGAGGGGCATCCGCGTACTTATGAGCGTCCGAGAGGAAAGTATGAGCTGGCGGTTGCCTTGGGCTTTCCATGGGAATACCCAAGGAATACCTAGGAGGATGGTAGTACACCGGGAGCAAGGAGCCCGAGAGCAAGTAGGATTTTCCCTCCCGAGATCGAGAAATCGGCCTGCGAGCTAGTTGAACAGGTCCAGTAAAGTCGGGAACCAAGTAACACACCTGAACATTCGACCTCGGCGATATAGCGTGGAATATTAATTAGCGCAGGGCTCAAACTGACAGCAAACATGCAGCCTCGGCCGACGTTGCATGACAAGGACAAGGACGCTTTGTCTGCAGCGCGCGCAACCTTCTCCGGTCGCGGCTGGCTATAATTAAAAAAATCAGTTTTAAGGGTGCAAATAATCTGTCTGCCCTTTACAACGACGAGGGCACTGACTGCGAAATGTAGATCGATATAGAGTAGAGATCCGGGAAAGACACTGAAACTGTCGGACATCGAGGCCGGAGGTTGCCGACCACCCGCTTAGATAATATCTCATGTTCCTAGACGACGTCCAGCAGACTGCAGAAGTTTTGACATACACTTTTTGTTGTCGGGATGTGGTCGCAGCGTGCATAGCCGCGGTCGCAGCGTATGTACGACACCGTGAGTGCGTTTCGTCGTCGTGATTGACTGCTACTTACGAGTTTTGGTTAGGTTTACAGGCCATGCAGACTGTGCAATGCAGATCTCGTGAGCCTCTGCAGGTTGCCGTCATCCTTTATGTTCATTCCATGCTCTCCCATGAGGTTCGTCAGCAACCCTAAAAACCTTGACCCGTATATCTTTTCTTTGGCTCCCTGTTCGCCGCCAAAGCCTCCGCGTCGTTTCTCTTTCCTTTTACGACCCCTCGTGTCCCGGAATCCTTAGCGTGGGTCGATCCAGGATTTCCCCGAATGAAAAAATCTTTTAGGGTCGCCGTCGCTTGTCTGGCAGCAGAACAGGAAAATTGCACGCCCTGTTCGCGAGGCTTGCGATGAGGCGCCCCGCGTATAAAAGGGCTCGAGGGGGATGAGCCAAATTCTCTTCACCCGAGTTCGCAAGCCCCGCGCTACCTCCTCCGTGTACCCCCTTGCCTCTCGAGTCTTTTCGTAATCCCCTCGCTACCATCGCCCGTCACATCCCTTCACGTTCCCCGCAAATCATGTCTACTATGTTCCGCTCCATCGTCCTCTTCGTCGTCGCGTCCTTCGCGTGCGCCTTCATGGTCAGCGCGTCGCCTGTACCATCCAACGCCACGCTGTCTACTTTGCTAGACAAGCGTACGACCCACTCGGGTAGAGTGAGTAACGTGTCTAGTACCCATTACACGCGTTTTCTAATATGAGTGTTGCAGGGAACCTGGTTCGACGTCGGGCTGGGCAACTGTGGCTACACCGACCAGAACAGCGACCCCATCCTTGCCATCTCCACAGACATTTATGGCTCTGGTGGGAACTGCAACCAGGTTCGTCGCTATACCTTCGACACCATTCTATGCGTTCTGCTAACGTGCCCTCTGCCTTTCAGTGGGTCCACATCACCAACTTGGCCAATGGCAAAAGTGCCTGGGGCAAAACCCGCGACAGCTGCCCATCGTGTGGTTCAGGCGATCTCGGTGCGTAGCTCCTCTCATGGCATCACGCCCGAACACATTGACTCATTTGCGACGTTTGTATACGCAGACATGTCCCCTAGCCTGTTCCAGCAGCTAGGCTCGCTCGACACCGGCGTGCTCAGCATCTCCTGGCACTTCGAGAACAAGAACTTCTCCCCCTGATCGCCCTCCGCGCGCTGCCCATTCTCCATTCTCCCGCTCCCTCTAGAATTTCCGGGATACGATTCACGCTATCATCCACGCTCATAATGCCCCCTCTTGGTGTGCCGTCTTTCTCTTTGTCTTTTTTCTTTCTCTCGGGGGGCTTCCTGCAGATTATTTAGAAGTATTGGATTGGAAAAGAAGTTATCTGTTCTGTATCACTACTGTTGTTTCTGCTTCCGGGCTGCGTACGCATACTCTCTACTACTTGCACTCATTGCTACTTATATGCTCTATTGTCTTGCTTTTCGCACTTCCGTGTTCGGGCTACTGGTAGCCCCATCCTATAGCTTTATGTATCTCATCATCGACGACTAGAGAAATGCTATTGCATCGTTGTTTTGCTATTCGCTGTTCTGCCCGAAGACTCCGAAAGACGTTCGAGCGCAAGTGTTGGAAGTGGTCAGAAAGTTACATTGAAACAACGTCGAAACACAAGATGCAAAGGCTGAATGGAAGTGTGAAGTGGTGTTACAAAATGAGCCGAAGACATGGACTAGGTATGGTTGTACAAATGAAGTCCTTGCTAGATGCTGAAAAGTTAATCAACGTGAAAGTCATCATCAGTGTAAGCGTTCGTCAACAAAAAAGGGAAGAAAACGGTCCTCAATCCCGATCATAAAACTACGATGAGGGGGACAATCATTGCTGCGACGGTGAGCAGCACAAAGTTAATGCTACCACTGGAAGAGTGTGCAGCATTGATCGCAGCCGCGGGAGAGGCAGACGAACCCGAGCTAGTAGCGGACAGGCTAGTGGACGCGATCGACGTGGTCGAAGAAGCGACGGACGTTACAATCGTGGTGGGCGTGGGATCATTACTGGAGAGGGTCGTCGCGATCGTCGTGGACGGCGCAACAGTAGAGCTTGAGGATGCGCTCGATGAGGAAGACGTGGACGATGCTGGGGCAACAGTCGACGCGGATGAAGATGCAGAGGATGAAGCACCACCGCCCGTTATAGTGAAGTTGGGGCTGATGTTGCCCGAATCACCAAACACTATACGTGTATTTAGCATAGATGACTGCGTTTAAGGTAATAGAGACTAAAGGGTAAGGTTGACGCACAGCAGACGATATAATTGTCTCGCTCTGGGACGGATGGGACGGTGATGTTGACCGAGCCGTCCTTGAGAGTAATATTGGATGCAAGAGGCGAATCTTCGAAAAGCGTTGCGTAATGAGCCTACAGACTTGATAGACCAGACAGCATTGTGAACGTACCAAGCATTAGATGTTCACTTCCATCCTCATTATATCCTAGGATAAGCTGACCGACAGGATCATCCCCGCTCGGTATCACGGACACGTTCCTTCAACCCACCACACAGATAAGCGACGTTGCACAATAGGAACTACCCAGATGGACACTGCACATACCATGTCACTGTCTCTGTGCTGCCCACGACCCAGACCGTCCCTGCACCGGGTGTAAGCACAGGTGGACTGACGACTTCTCGCGATTCCAGCGGTGCCGCATGGACCGACACTGCGAAAATCATGAAGAACACTATCGTGAGGACGTTCATCGTAAAAGTCGATTCGCGGGGCCTGCACAGGGCTACAGGAACTCCTAGAGTACAAGGGAAAGAGCAACTCGAGAGACGTCTTGCGATACGGAACGCGGGGCGACCTCTTCTCCGTGATCCACTTGGCCTATATTGGGAAATACCCCTGTCACTTATCAAGTTGCATGAACTCTCGAGTTGCTCTCGAGCAGCAAGTCGAAGCCTTGACGCGCTTGACGCTTGACGGCCATTACCTCTTTGCCATTGTCTCTTTCCTGTCGATTTCCCTATATCTCCTGGTACACCTGCGGTCCACGTAGGGCTGGAATCAAACTCGCAGAGAGTCTTTCAAGCGCGGTGTGTGGTGCATTCTCGACGCGATCAACCGTCACGCCAGTCCGAGGGAGTAAACATCCCGAAAAAGACAGACTCATCCGATGGTATTTGACTGGGAGTCAACGCAAGGTCCTAGTCGGGCATCGTGTGACTACTGCTTTGCAGTAAGTATGTATTTGCGTGCCGACTGTACCGAATCACTGTGTACTGAACGCTGACATAGTTGCCGGCCGAGAGCGGATGTAGCAATGATTGGTGTGTATTTAACACCACCATTATTCCAAGACATTCATCACCAACATCTACACCATGGCCAACAGAGTCGACACCCACTTCCATATCGTGCCCCCGCAATTCGAGGCCGCGATCGTCGCCGCTGGAGGTGATCCCTCGGGCTGGAATGTCCCCGAATGGTCACCAGCGTCAGCTTCTGCAGCCATGGACACCCTCGGAGTCGCCAAAGGCGTGTTATCGTGCACCGCGCCCGGGCCGGCTGTCGCTGGGAACGGCGAGGCGGGACGGAAGCTTGCTAGGGCGATGAACGAGCACACGAAGGTGGTTGTGGATCAGAGCGGGGGAAGGTTTGGGTGGTTCGCGAGCTTGCCTGATTTCACGGATGTGCAGGGTGCTGTGGCCGAAGTCGTTTGGGCCCTTGGTGAGGCTAAGGCGGACGGTGTTGTAATCTTGACGTCCTACCAGGGCAAGTACGTCTTGTCCACCACACTTTGTTTAGTCGATCCCGTACTGATATGGCATACGACGCAGGCTTCCAGGCCACGCATCTTTCCAACCGATATGGGACAAACTGAATGACTTCAATGCCATCGTATTCGTTCACCCCACCTCCCTCGATATGTCCGATAATCCCATAGCCTCCTTTATCGCACACTCTAACTAACGCCGCACACAGAGCCCCAGCACTAATCGGCAGCTCTGTTCCTCAACCCGTCTTCGACTATCCCCAAGCCACGACGCGTGCTGCGGTCGACTTGGTAGTGACCAAGACCCTCACCACCCACCCAAACGTCAAAGTTATCCTCTCGCATGCTGGCGGGACGCTGCCCTTCCTCCTACCCCGCGCCACCAGTCTCTTCGAAGCCGCCCCTCTAGGCATAGATTCAGCAGACTTGTGCGCCCTCCCCCCTCTAATGATGCTGCCAACGCTGATGTCCTATGGATCCTACTACAGCCAGCGCCAAATGCAGCAGTTCTGGGTCGACGTCGCCTTGAGCACGAGCAAGGGCCAACTCCTCGCTCTGCTCGAGTTCACCACCCCAGACAAGATCCTGTTTGGCTCCGACTGGCCGTATATGCCTCTCTCGGGCGCGAAGCAGGTGACGCAGGCGCTCGACGAGTTTGTTAGGGAGGACCCTAGTGGAGTCAAGTTGGCGGGTGTCGACCGTACGAATGCCGAAAAGTTATTCGGGTGGTAATAATAAGGGGATCTCGCGGCAGGAGTGCACAAACGCATGTATTAGCAGGCGGAATACGAAGATATAAAGTTCTGGCTATACATAAGTACTTGGTTCGGTCTTCAATTGTGGTACCGTGCTAATTTTGAGACGCAAGATGCTTAAAACCTTTCTTGCTGTTGGCTGTTAGTTCAAAGCTTCGACGCGGACATCGAAGACATTGCGATTGAGAGATATCCTGCATCCACAGGCAGGTACAACAAATATAATCGATAGCCATACCACAGTACATCCGAAGAGTAAAGCACGCAGCAGCGAAAATACCCAAACAAAGCTGTAAACTACACCTAGTCCATTTAATGATATACGGTCAAACCAACGGGTCAAAGGAACCAAGGAACCATTAAATGCCAACGATTAGCAAAACAAAACAGCGATCCAAATCATAACAAAAAACCGGCAGAAGAGGCCTGTAGTAACAACACACGAGAGAAAATGTCTAGTGAACGGTGACTAGCCGTCGCATGTCCGTGCAAAAAAGTGACTGACGCTCCTACCATTCCGGTCCTCATAGGACTGCGAGCGCGGAGAGTAGGGCTACTCCGGCACTGTACAGCCATGCGCTTCCAGCACCATGCGCACGGGGTGCGGAGTTCCCTTTGGCAGCAGCGGCAGGTGTCGCGCCAGCATCTGCGCTCGAGGACGAGAGCACTACAACAGTACCGCCCGAGGGCACCGGCACAGAAGCGGCAGTTGTCGACACGGTCGCAGCTACGATGGACGTGATCGTGGACGTAAGGGAGCTCGTCGTTGGATGGGTCACGGATCTAGATGACTGCGTAGACGCACCGGTCGTGGGAGCGGCAGTCGTAGTGACGACGGGGCCGCTGGTTGTAGGAGAGCCCGTCGCTGCTGTGGTTGTGCCCGCGGCGGATATAGTCGTGGAGGCAGTGGTGGCGGGGACTGACGTTACAGGTGTAGTTGTGGCTGCGGTGGTGGACTGCGTTGGGGCGGCGGTGGACGGAGACGCCGTGGTTGCCGTTGTAGTAGGTACTTGCGAGGGCGAGGACGAGGATGACGCTGCACCCTTGATGGTGAATTGTGGCGTGACATTGGAATCATCGCCAAACACTGTCACGCCCGAGGTGAATTAGGAGATTGACGGCTGAGGGAAAGCACGGCTCACATGCGACGATGTAATCGCTCCGTTGCGGGACGGATGGAACGGTGATTGTGGTTTGGGCGTTTTTAAGGGCAACGTTCTTCTGTAGCGGAGAGTCTGCGTGCAACGATCAGACATGGAGATCGGAGACAAAGAGACTGCGTCAACTGACCGAGCAAGAAATGCTTAGTTCCGTCTTCTATGTAGCCAAGGACGAGTTCTCCGTATGGGTTTTCCTGTAGAGATGCGTGAAGTTTTTTTTTGCAACAAATCTGGGGTCGCAACTTACAGTCATGATCGGCATGTTAGTTATATTCCTGCATAGAGTCGTTCAATCCCGATCGGATGAAAAGACCATTGCAAAGGGCATACCAAGTGACCGTTACTTGCTGGCCAACCGTCCAAACCGTGCCTGCCACAGGTGTGAGTATAGGCGGGCTCACATCATCGCGCGGGTCAAGAGGCGCCGCGCGTATAAAGGTCGTGAAGAGAGCGAAAAACAAGATCGTAAGGACGTTCATCGTGAGGGGGGGGATGGACCGGGAGCGTGCGATGGTCGTGGTTGCGAGACTCGAGGACGGGAGAACTCTAAAAAGTCAGAAGACCCTTTTGTAGAGTTTGCTTGCAGCGAAGGGGACCCGATCCGGGATCAAATGCGGCGCGTGGTAACGTGGTGTTCTGTGCTCTTCCTTGACTTCGATGCATTGGTCCATCTACATCGCGGAAAACGCCTGGACTCGCAGGATATAACATATCTGCAAAGCGTGTGCGCGACTGAGAAGATATCGGCCGCCGTTGTTGCTGTGAGCGCACAAAATGAGTGAGTGCGAAGGTAACGGGGAGAAACCGACTGAACACTATACCTTCCTAATCAAGACACCGTGAGATACGGGAACATGTTCGGGCCTGGCCAGGCGGTGCGGAGACAAAATGCGTGCAAAGAAATAGTGAGGCTACGAGGAGTACTCGAACGAGACGGCACGAAAAGGCTTCAACAACACGATATATGCTTTCCACCGGTGAGCGGGACGGATCGACATTGACCAAGAAGGAATAGTCGCATGTGCACGCGGAGTCCTTACTTCGATCTGCACACCCTCACTGACCGAATCCATGGTGTGAACATAGGGGAAGATGAAATTCAAGTCACGATCCCAAAGCCAATGCAAAGCTACCTACAAATACAAGTGAAAGATTAAGTGGTGTCGCCAGTCAAGAAGAAAAGTTCGTAGACATGTGCATGAATTTGGAAAGTCCGTATAGCGCCGTGGGTGTGTCGTACATTCTTGATATCATACCGCCGCCGTGCACGCCTCGTCTATCGACGGGGTCGAGCACCGCGGACTGATCTCTTCAAGCTGTGATGGTGAAGTTTTGGGAGTAGTTTCCCGAGTCTCCGAACACTGATATGCGGCATTAGTTTGTGAACTGCTACGATGGCGTGGGGGTACTCACAGACTATCTCATAATCATCTCCGGGCGCGACGTCAGGTACCGTTATTTCAACGCGTCCGTCCAAGATGCTGAAGCCGCTAGCCAAAGGGTGGTCTATGGGAGGCGGTCAGTACGGATGCTTGGACACAGCAGACATCGCGAGACGTACCAAGGTCCTTAAGTCTGTATGCTTTCGCAAGCACAACGGTCCCGTTAGGATTTGTGATCTGCTTGGGAGGGTTAGACGTGTCCCTGATAGTAAAAAAAACACGGTGAGTAGCCTAGATCAAACCAGATCGACTCCGATGAGCAACATACCACGTCACATTATGTCTGGCGCCAGCCTTCCACACCGTTCCCGTGTGCGGATAGGTAACAGGGGGCACAAACACGTCTCTCGCGCCCAGCTGAACGGGCGCGGCGAATGCCATGGCCAGGAGGGCCAGGAAAGTGAGGCACAAGGTCGTGAAAGAGGTCTTCATCGTCGTGAACTGGAACAAAAAAACCTAACCGAGGCGTAAATGTGAGGCGGTCGTACGACGAGGGGGTCGAGCGATAGGGTCCATCCGTCCTCGAGTTCGACGCTATTTGTACAGTTCGGCAAATGACTGGGCGGGTCAGATGCTCGCGTCGGCCGGCGCCTATTACATAACATGTCAGTTCTTCCGCTCCTCCCGTCGGACGCCCTCGTTCTCTCCCATTTCTCTATGTTTTTTCGAACGCATTTGTATCCATGCAAGCTCTTTTCTTTGCCATTATCGCTCGATAGTATGTGACTCGTCTCGTGAAATCTGCTACTGAGGGCATGCCAGATGCTTGCGGGGCAAGGACAGCAAGACGCTGGACCTGAATTTGAGGAGCTTGAACTTTTGGAAGGCTCCCGACATTCTTGGTGCGCATGCGGTCTTCGATCATGCTTATATGCGAATCTGATGAACGGGGCGTAGAATTTTCTGGCAGGACAGCTTGGACTATTTCTTGGATCCCAAGGAGTACCAAGCGCGCTTGGTAGTGGCCTATACTCTACATGTCGGCTTGTCGCAGAACTTGTTTTCAACGACGCGACTCATACAGTATCTGTCATGAACTGATATCAAGCCATGATGTTCGTACAGCACGAACATGCGGGAAGCTTATTTAGAGTGGATTCAACCTTTCAGTAGGCTTTCATTCGCGTTCTCTCCGTCAAGTGATGTTAATGTGTTTCTCTTTCGAACGAACGTGGGATTATCAATTTGGCCCGCGCGCTCGCATCGTGCGTTGGTCTTGGGTGCCAACGTCTATGCAAAATACGGGTACCCTCCCTGTCTGGATGTGCAGCATTTCTGACAATGCCTAGCGAGGTCAACCAACGGAGGTGAGTACCGGCTAATCTGGACGCATGGAACTGTTCTAACATTATCACTCCCAGCTCTGGACATTGTGGAGGGCGTCAACAATCAAGCGTGCAACCGAACTACTCTGCTACTAATCAGCTACCTACGCGGTTCTTGTCCTTGCAGTAAGTAAAGTATATTCCACGGTACACCGGACGCCTTCCTCCCAGCCTCCAGACCCCGAAAGCAATCTCGACGCTATGCTCCGACCGAACAACTCTGCCATCGACTTCACATTTCGTATGTACGCTTGCATTCTGGATCTCTTATCGCGTCCGTCTACCTTCATAAACGCGTACTTTGATTTCGCCGCCATCGACGTCTACTCGCGGGGAACAGGTTCTGTTGAAGGATCTCTCTATACATTGCAAGGGCATTAATATTCAGGCTGTGAATGGGGAGTGTAAACCATCGCCAGCTGTTGTATAGAATTTATACCGTTGTTTTTCCTGGTCGACGTCAAGTCGAGGGAGTCTCTGAGTCTCAGCCACCGGACGCGTGACTGCCGCGGGTGTCCAAATGCGAGACAATAACGCGTAAACATACGTAAACAAACGCGGTGAAGCGAGATTTGTGATTATTTAATTATTTGATTGGGTGGCCGGCTCTCCTTCTCCTCAAACACTCATTTCCTCGCTCCTCGCTGTTCCACACGACGAGCTCGCTGTTCTGCACGACCTGCTCGCTGCTCTTAACAACGAGCTCGCCCTCTTTATGGCTTGTGCGACGTCCTCTGAGTCGGCACAGCCGCTGCCGACCTGCTCGCTGCTCTCGACGATGAGCCTACCCACCCCGCCGGGCACGTCGCATCGAGCCGAAAAAGAAAATCGCGGATATCGCGTAGCGTGGTCGCAGGAGAACCAGTATCATACCATCGGCGCTGATGACTTGACGCCTCTAACCACCGTCTCGCTGAACTTGCCAGCGAAATCGATTCTCAAGAAATGCGCGCACGTCCTCCTGCCACATCCAGAGGATGCACGAGAAATCACACCGGAACCCGAAGATCCGCTCGTTAATCTACACTATCTCGACACACCTGTGTCCACAATAATCTCTGCCGACGCGTCGTTGCGGGACCTCATCGAGGCGTACTCGGTGCTCGCAGCACGTTTGAGGTCGGGTACGACAGGCGCCACAGACGTCGACGCATCATGGCCACTCTTTCAACCTCTTCGAAAGCACCGCGATGCATTTGTAGACGCGACGGTTAGAGATCTTGGGCGCGCGCTTGTGGATCCTTATGAGGGCGCAGCGGAACCGCGCGAGGAAATCATAACTCTGCCGTCCCCCAAGCAGAGCCCGAAGAAGAAGAAGCAAGGTGTGTCCGCGGAGCAGGTGAAGTACGCGCGCGATTTGTGCACTGCGAGCCACTCTGTCATGAAACTCCTCGGTATAATATTTACCACGCCCGCTATATGCAACGTCTTCACGGGTGCGTTCCTTGATTTATACCCTCTGTCGCTTTCCTCACATCCTGCATAGATGACCAGCTCGGCTCCGTGCTGACAGCGGTACTCGCCATTCCACTCGCGCGCGAACTACCTACGCCGAACGCGCGGAAGACCTGCGCCCTCTCAATCTGGCTGCTCCAAACGCAGCGACTGCCTGCCGACGTGCTCCGCCCCGCTAGAGACCGCATTGCGTGCGCGCTGCGACGCGGTATGGATGGCGAACTCGGGAAGGAGGGCAAGAAGGGCTCAACCAGTGATAGTCTGAAGGTGCGCGTCAGTGACCTGGTTCATGAGTCCGTGCTAATGTGCATACCTAGGCGATACATGATTTATCCATGTCCCAACCCCAGGTTTTCGTCGAACCATTCACCCAACTCCTGCCTTCTGTGTTGGCGAACCTGCTTGCGCCCGCCCTTCCGATACGTGCCCAAGCTGCCCATGCACTTGGCGGTTTCGTCCTGGGGATGACATCCTCTCCACCTTGCCTTCTCCGCACCCGTATCTCGAACATCGTCGCCACGTTCATCACCACGGCCAACAAATCATCCACATCTCCAGACCCCCTCATCGTGCGCACACTGCGCACAGTGATCAACGCGCACGAGCCCCAGCATTCCGCGCAAGGTCCGGTATGGGCACTCAGCGTGCTCGCGAGCTTCATAGTCCTCCTTGGCCCCGCGCTATGCACCGAGGTCCGCCTCACCCGCACGATATCGGCCTTGCTATCGCTAGGCATGCGTCACAAGAAGAGCGCAGTACGTGCACTTGGGTGTCTGGTATGGCGCACTGCCGTCTGGGTATATCTTCAACCTCCGCTTCTGCCAGAGGACAGCGAGGACGAGGCGGAGACGAGGAGGCCGAGCGAGGACGCGCGGCCCGGGCTCGCGCGGGAAGCGTGGTGGAAACTCGTGAGGTCCGTCGTGGATATGGGCACGGGCGTGTCTACTGTAGTCGCGCTCCTCGGCGAGACGACCGCTTCGGACGAGAATCTGCGCCGCATGCTTGACCTGGTCGTGTCGATGATCAAGCGCGGCGGTACAGCGTGCGAGGAGGCCATGGCTATGGTGCGGGCGTTCCTCTCATCGAATTCCAACGAGGCGCTCGACTGGAGTGAGAGTAAACTCTTGCCTGAGAGTTTGTTCTCATCCTCGCCCGGGCTATTGACGGTGGAGTACAAGAGCCTTGTGGCCGTGGTTCGCCCGATCTTTAACGACTCTCCGTCGCTGGAGGATGTACGCCCGCTGACGCGTGAAGAGCTCGCGAAGGGCTGGATATTTGACTCTCTGTTGGACATATGGCGGGAAGGCATCGCGTGTGTCAATCTCGGTGTTGGGAACAGCGTTCCAGTAAGTCGCATTGCTCGAAATCGCGTGCGTTGTTCAATATTGACAAGTTGTTGCCACAGGACGAAATCCTCGAGATATGGGATGGCTTGCTGAAAGCAAACGTCGCGGCGTTGCAAGACGAGAACGACGAGGACGGCACGATCGCGTTCGCTCTACACGTCTCCAACATGCTCAAGGACATCATCCAAGACCCCAACCTTGACTTCACCCCGAGAATCAAGGTCAAGTCCGCCAAAATCACGTCGCCCAGTCCCAGGAAGCGCACCAGCAGCCACTCCCGCTCCCTTCTCCGCGCGAATGGCGCCCTCAAACTCGCGATTATTGCGGAGCTATGGGCCATCGTGCGCACCGTCTTCCCCCACGCGCTCCTCAGCGCTGCAGGCGAAAAGCTGCTCATGGCTCTCGCGGACAATGAGGAGGAGCTCGTGCAGGAGACTGGAGGTGATTTGGGCGAGGCGCAGAAGATGTGGGGCGCGTTATGCGCTGAGGTCTGCGCTGTCTGCGATGTGGAGGAAGTGTCGGCGTTCTGGGGCAAATTTGTCGACGAGCGGGTGAAGTACTCTTGGACGCGGGATGTGGCGGACAGGCGCAATGTGTGGGCGTCGTTCTCGGAGTCCTGGAGAATGGATGTGGAAGGTGGCTGGGAAGGTGCCATGGTCCTGCTCGGCGTGCCGTTTGGGTGCGTTTACCTTGGGTTCGCGCTTCTGGATGCATGGACTGATCACAACTGTTCTCACTATAGCTACTATACAGACAGCCAGTCCTCCAAGTGGGCGATGAGCGACGAAGAACTGCTCGCATGGGAGGCCTTGCTCGAGCATACCATGAACAAGGCCCGCGACTACGGCGCCGACACGAACGCCATCCTTGACCACATCGCCCGGGGTGTCCTGCTCTCCGGCAGCACCGAGCGGCTCCTCCCGACCTGTGTGCGCGTCGCGGACATCATGCTCCCGCACGTCGCGCTAGAGGACATCCACCAGCTGCCTTCGGACGTGTTGGAGCTCGCGGGCACTACGCTCTCCGAGTCGTACCCGCCTCTCGGTCAGAGCAAGACCCACTGCGGGTGGCTCCTCCGGTCGATGACGCGTATAGTGGAGCTGTGCCCCGTCGAGCTTCAGCTGGATATGTATGAGTATTTCCAGGAAGGCATATCGGCGTGGGTTTCTGACGACTGCACATCGCTGTCCATGGACGACTACACTTATAATGTAAGGTTTATGCTGTCTATTCGTCTGCTCACACTGCTTACGAGGGCACATAGGTCTTACCCATCTACGAGACGGCGATGCTCGGAATCGAGGCCCTTCCAAAAACTGTGGATAACCTTGACGCTCTCTCGCCGCTACTCGCGTCGCCATTCTACGGCCGCAGGGACAAACCAGCAGGTATGACAGCCGCTAGTAGGCAATTCTTGGCACCTGTCCACGGTGCGCCCCCCGCATCCGGCTGGCCATCAGGTATCAGGACCTGCCTTCGCGCACTTTCAGCTGCCCGAGACGTTGAGGAGCCTGCTTCGGACGTAGTCGGGCCCGTCAGCGAGGCAGATGGGCTAGACGCAGCTACGGAGTCAGCAAACACTGGAGATGGCTCCGTCCACACGCCGCAGCCATGCATAGACGATCTGCCGGACATTGCAGATGACGAAGATGCGCTTGAATTTCCGGATAGCGACGATGAATGCATCCCTTCGGCAAAGGAAAAGGACGACACCGAGCGTGCTGCGTCTCCGATCCCCGAACCCTCTAGCCCCGTGCTCTTCCCATCCGTGGATCTCCTACCGTCTTCTGCTTCGTTACAAACGCCCTCGACGCCGACCAAACCCCGTCACGTGGATGTATTCTCAGTCAGCCCTCCCCGACCTCATAAATCCTCCGTCGTGTTCCCCGCATTCGAGTTCAAGTCCCCTACGTCTCCAACTCGTGTGGTCTCGAACCCTGGCTCGCCGTCGAACAAACGCAGGAGACTCCTGGCAGAAAAGGAAAATCGCGCACCTATCGCTTCCATTGTCGACCGCATCACAGTGGTATCTCAGGGATCGACCAGCAAGCACTCGGTTCTCGGCAAACGGCGGTCCGCGCAGGAGTGGCAGGAGGGCAGTCCCATGAAGAAGGGCAAGGCCACGCCCGACACTGATAGCGACGAGGAGCGTGATGTCGAAGCAGCACTGTCGGACTGCGAGCCCATTGGTGATAGCCCCGCCCGCCATGTGATGCCTGAACTTTCCTCGCCGCGCAAACGCAAGGGCGTTTTCATGGACGCCGTCGAATTGCCTACGCTCGGCGGCGTCAGGCGGAACATCAAGCGGCTGCGGAGCGAACAAGTATTCAGCAGCACTGTCCCGTGCACTCCTCGTGTTATACGAACTCGGTCGCGGTCACTAATAGACGAAGCCCCTCCCATGCCGATCGTGGACGCTAGCTCGAGGAAGCGGAAGCGCACCCGGAGCGACGAGACTAAGAATAGCATTATGCTCGATGCTTTGTCCTCGTCCCCGCTCCGTTCCTTGCAAAACATGACCGTCATCGGCAGCGATGATTCCGTTGTGCAGGACCAGCTCTCCTCCGACCGACAGCTGTCGTCCGATGACGATCCCCATTTCGGCCAGGTCACTCCGCACCATCTCATCTCCCCCACGATCCGCCGTGTCCTGCATTCGGATCCGCCCAGCGACGACTCGACCATGTCCGCTAGCCCAACGCGGGATGTCGCCGCACGCCGCTTGCAGCGCCTCGGATCGGCGACGACTCCAAATCCATCGCGCTTCAAACCCATTCCGTTTATCATTCCCTCCTCCGCGGGCAGCGATGCGTAGCCTGCTGTGGTCATCCGTCGTTGGTTTGTATCTTTATCACTGCTGCCATCTTTTATCTGGTCTCGCTTTGCTGGTCTCCTCGTTACATATGTAGCATGTTCATACGATTATAAGTACTCAGGCCTATGCATTTTCCTTTACAATAGCATCGACTCATACACAACGCATACAGCATGTATATACCATTGCACATATCGAAATTAGCTTTGTTCTCGCATAGTTCGAAGCGAATTGTTCATTTAGACAGCCTTGGGCGTTCCTGATAGTAAGCTCATTCACGGCGAAGTAGGACCAGCAGAAAACGATATGGCATTCGACCCTTCATGCAGTGGGCTCTTCGCGGAAAAGCGACAAGAAGACGTCGCGCAAGACCCTCAGCTCCAACTCGACTCTCACTCAATGGTGAACGATGGGCTCCTGTTCCCCGAGTCTCCGAACACTATACAAAGAGAAAACGCGGTCAGGTTAATTTGCGAATTAAAGGAGCGCGCAATGGAAATGGGCACGCACGAACGACGATATAGTTCTGTCCGGCCTGGACCTCCGGAACCTCGACTTCGACATGGCCTTGCGCGATATCGAACCCGTCCGCGAGAGGGTGGTCTGTACATAGATGAGTGCATGCGAGAGATAAAGTTACTAGAACGACTGACCGAAGTCGAGATGTTCATTTTGGTCATCTCCTTTGAGGTATCCCAGCACGAGGCGGCCCTTGGGGTTTGTGACATGCGCCGGCATATCGCTCGTATCCCTATCAAAATTCACCAAGCGTCAGCGTTCGATCACAAGAATATGGCCTGGAAAAGAGGAATACAAGCGACGCACCAAGTGACCTGCACTTGAGAGCCTACTTCCCATGTCGTTCCAAAGGCCGGGCTTGTGATGCGCGGGTCGTACACTACGCGGCGCGCTAGATCACGGTAGTTACCAGTGCTGTCAGTACCATCATTGCCACGAATACCCCGCGCACAGGGCAGACAAGAGGCGCCGACGCTTGCTGGAGAAGATGTGAGTGTCAGTAAAAGGGCAGCACAAAGAGAAGTGAACATCATGGCCAGCAATGAAGTTTTTGTGAGTTTTTTTTTGATTAGTTTTTTGAGGGAAGGAAAGACGGGAAAGGGCTGAAAAGGCGAGAGAAGAAGATAGGTGCAGGAGGAGGGTTTGCGTTGGTCGTTTATATACCAGTGCTTGGGAGGTTTCGGTAGAGCCGATTCGGGTTCAGACTGACGAGCGGTACGAAGTTGAATCCAGGTTGATGCAAGGGAGAATTCGCATCCCATAGCATCTGCGACAACATCAAAACGAAGTACGCTGGTGAGACTGCCGAAAGCTGGAGTCCTGCAGATAAGTATATCAAAACCGTCAAAATGAAAACCGGGCACACGATGAGGCGAGCTTCAGCCACAGTCTGCGAGACGGATTTGATCTGTTTGAGTTTTGACTGCACATACTCGGAATACTACTAGGCGTCTATATTGTGGAGGACATTGGATCTAGGCCGGAACGAGCCCTCGTCCGCCAGGCAAAACCTATGAGCGTTATATTACACCTACAAATAAATAGACAAGTAAGATTCCGACCGTAAAGTCGGACAAAATCAACGCTCACATTTGGTCCTATCGTACAGAATATAAGATGAGCATGGAGGGCGTTGTATTAGGGTACGCCAGAGCTCTTCTGTGCTGACCATTGCTCCAAGAAGCCCTCGACAATGATTGAACGTCAAAGCACTCCCGTACTGATCATGAGCTATAGCCGCACAAAGTCAGTACCTTATGGGTTACTTTTTGAACGACAGCAAATAGGTCAGTCCCGCGTTGCCGTATTTTTGCCTGATGAGTTAAGTAGCCTCAAGTAACAAATTGCGAGAGGAAGAAGAGGAGGAGGAGGAGGAGGAGGAGGAGGGGCAAGTTCCGGAAGCCGATCGAGCCACGTTGGCAGTAGGAACGCCACAAAATATGCGGCGTTCCTCGTCCGACTCCGACCGAGTCTTCCTCGAATTCTACATCGTCACTGAACGTAACAACCGCTCGTCCGAGTCATACGGTGAGACTGGGACCAGTAATCGCAGGGTCAACTTAGTTCCACCGTCAAGGCATTGAGGAAAAGTTGGTCAATGCGATCGCACCGCGCCGTGACTCCCGTCCACCGACTCGACGTTCATCCGAAATCTATCAGCGTGTCCACGAGAAACTCATTGAGAGTCACCTCTGCTGCTAATCATTGCTAACTACGTGCTTTCTGTTCCAGATCACCGGGACGCCGACGATACAACTCGACCTGGCTGCTGCTCTAACCGCGAAGAAGAACCGCGTGCCTGCATCCAGTGTGTCCGCGTACGCACTTCATTCCTTCTCGCAACGATGTGCGCAGCAAGATCAACGTAGGTCCAGACATTATCTTCTGTGAGCATCTGTGCGTGTTGTGCTCGGTTTCTGTCTTCGAGCAATGATTCGTCTCTTCTAGTTGGCCTGATCGCCTTGTGTTAAAGTTTGACAACGCAGGCAATGGAAGCCGCCGTCTTCCTGACAGCCTGTGCAAACTTCGGTAGCCATATATAGACCTACGGCGACAGTAGATTCAAACATGAGGCCTCATCGTTCTACACCGGTGAGTACACCTTACAACTTTTGTGTGAGTCTTAGCCTCCGTACCTGTCAGTCTTGTTTTGATTCGCTGACAATAAATATAGCTCTAGAAAGTGGAAAGAAGTGGTCCCTGTCATCTGTAGCAAGTCTGAATGACACCGATTTGGCGACCTTTCTCCGGGCCACCGATTTCTCGTCGCTCCGTGAGTCCAACTTGTTTCATGGGAGGCCCTTCGATTCGCGGGGCCAATGATGGGAAGTAGCTGTGCGCGGATGGCTCTGCTGGTAAGTAGTTCCTTGATCGCCTCGTGGAACAAGCGCGTCTGTCAACATCTCGTCGGCATCTGTCTCGACAAGCTCTCCTGGCTCAAAACGGGTACACTATAAAATTCGTCAGGTGCTATGGGAGAGTCCGTTCACTGCAGAAAGTTCCCCCTGTCCTTCATAACTCCCTCACTACCGCAATGCGATTTTTCATGGTCGTGACTGCTCTTGTTTTCCTCTCCGCAACTGGCACTGCTTTGTGCGCCACATACACCCGCACCGCCAACGTCGTCGGCCCCGGCTTCAACGATTTCTTCTCCTACGAGGCAATCCCAGGTGCGTCCGATTGATCATCCATTTGTTACGGCTAGTTGACGGTGCAGAAAAGACCCCACTCATGGACGCGTGTACGCCACCTCGGATCGAATCTATCGTGTTTCCCACTAAATCTTC
The DNA here is from genome assembly GCA_000827205.1 of Plicaturopsis crispa FD-325 SS-3. Classification (NCBI taxonomy): domain Eukaryota; kingdom Fungi; phylum Basidiomycota; class Agaricomycetes; order Amylocorticiales; family Amylocorticiaceae; genus Plicatura; species Plicatura crispa. Next base: position 246,160 of record KN832564.1, on the reverse strand, counting down.
TGACCAACAGAAACTACGTGGACGGGCCCACGGCGCAGAGTGCCAACCTGACGTTCGCAAGTGCGGACACGTTTATCCTGCGCGGGGACGACACCACGATGCTCGCCGCTACCGACCCGGGCAGAAATTCCGTCCGCCTTGTTTCCAACACTTTGTATACTACTCATGTCGCAATGTGCGTATCTCTCTCTTTCTTTCGGGTTCTGGCCATCGATTCCAACACGTCCCTGCATATCTTAGTTTCAACATGCGCCACATGCCGGAGGGCTGCAGGTAAATCGTGTTTCTCCTTGCAAATCCGAGCAACCCCAACTAAAAGCATGGCTGACGCGCAGCACTTGGCCTGCTGTGTGGGAGACTGGACCTAACTGGCCTTCTACAGGCGGTAGGAAGGCCTGCCACAATGCTTGCACTCATGCGTACTAACATGGTACTCGCCCAGAACTTGACATCGTCGAAGGTGTAAACAACCAAGCGAACGACCAGACCACGCTACACACAAACCCAGGTGCGCTCAGTGTCATCATCTGCCTCAGTACAATCCGTGCTTCATCTCAATCGTATCCTTAGGATGCGCAATCCCGGCCTTCGGTGTCCCACAGACAGGCATTGTCGAGAACATGGACTGCAATGCACTTGTCCCAGGAAATATCGGCTGCGGGATCTCCGCCACCGCGCCAAACAGCTTCGGACCTGGCTTCAACACGGCAGGTGGGGGAATGTGAGTTTCGCAGTTGCACATCGCTGCGCACCCTCGCTGAATATGGTCTGATATAGCTATGCAGCTGAACGCACGGACGATTTCGTCAAGGTGTGGTTCTGGTCCGCAAGCGGCGGAAACCCTCCTGCAGATGTGTTAGCCGGGGGAGATAACGTGAACACTGATGGCTGGGTGCGTGTGCTACTGCGCTCGTATCCTCGACGCGCTCTTATTGAAGCATCTATCCACTATTCAGGGTGTGCCGCATGCTTTCTTCTCAAACGCTGCTTGCGATCTGGCGGACATGTTCGGGCCCAACAGCATCATTATCAACCTCACTTTCTGTACGTCCTTTAACCACTGAACGACGCGCCAGGAGCCCGCGCTGATCACGAATTGCTAGGTGGAGACTGGGCGGGCTCAACGTACGGTACCTCTGACGGCTGCCCCGGAGACTGTGTCGGTGAATGAGATTGCAATGGAGATTCCATTCTTAGGCCCTGACTCCGCTGTGTGATAGACTATGTCAACAACAACCCTGCCGCTTTCGCAAACGCGTACTTCGACTTCGCGTCTATTAATGTCTACTCGTGATCGAACGGAGGTCAATAGTCAATAGCTGGTTGCTTGTTTTGTTAATCTCGGGTTCGTATAGCAGACATCATTTTATATATGTGGTATAGACTGTGTAGCACTGACATCCGCCGTTCCACTCAATGCCTCAATAGATTGTTCGTTAGACGTTTTGTCAAGGAGGGTGCATAGGCCCGAGGCCCTGAACGAAAGTCCGAGGACCGTCGCCTGAAAAGGAAGGAGATTCTCACATTTCCCCGCTTTTTTCACGCGTGGCGCCATACTTTGAGCGTGTAAATACAAGGGCTACGGCTTTCTTTGCGACCACGACAAGCAAGTACACGGAGGACGGATACACGGAAATCTACATGGCAACCACAACACCCCCACCTACGCTGTTCACCGCGACATCTTTCTACTCCCTTGCAGGCGTAGCCGCCATTGGTCTCGTTTCGTACGCGTCGTCAAAAGCCTTGCTGGCGAAAAACGCGAGATGGCAGGACCGGTTCACGTTCATATGGCTAGTGCGTACGCTTTTCACCCTCTAGAGGCGTGACAAGGCTGATGTTACGTGCTATGCGTAGATGTTCGACGCGCTCATCCACTTCTCATTCGAGGGCTCGTTCCTCTACCTATCGACGTTTGGGCGCCAAGTGAATACAAGCGTGGGGCCGTTTGCTGAGATGTGCAAGTGCCCCCATTGTTTGTATATGGTTCCATGTTGATGTCTAGTATCTTCGACAGGGCGAGAGTATGCACGTGCAGATTTCCGCTGGGGCTTCTCAGATGAGACAGTCGTGTCGCTCGAGATATTGACCGTCCTTGGTGCCGGGCCATTGTGCTGTTATATTCTCAAGCAGCTTGTCAAGAACGACCCCGCCAGGCACTACTGGATAGTGGTCCTCAGTACTGCCGAACTATACGGCGGGTACGTTATACATCCTCAACATGTGCTGATTCGCGCTAGTACCGGGTATTGACATGCGAATACAGGTGGATGACCTTCTGCCCGGAATGGCTGACGGGGAGCCCAAACCTCGACACGTCTAACGCGCTTTACCTATGGGTCTACCTTGTTGTGCGTCTAGTTAAACGAGACAGGCGCCTAATTTTTGCTAACATGGAATACTATCCTCCCAGCTCATGAACACAATGTAAGTCACATTGATTAGACACCATTGCCAGCGAGAATGCTGAACACGTTCCCTTTCCTAGCTGGGTTTTCATCCCGTTATGGCTTATGGCCGACTCGTACGGCCATATTGCTGGGTCACTGCGTCGGGCGCAGAACGACTCGAAAGTCAAAAAGAACTGATTATATCTGGTCTCCGGAGGCGAAAGGACATTCTATCGCGGCGTCACGCGTCACGTATCAAGATCTATAAGTTGACATAACTACTACCATCTCACATGTCCGCAATAAAATCAACATCGACATTGAATGCATGTCTGACTCTGTCTGACTCTCTGCCCGTTCGTGTCGGAACCCTGGCAACTCGAAGGTCGGTTTCTTGTCAATCAATATTCTGCACCAGTCAAAAAAGTCAATAAGCCGCTTTGGTGGCTACAGCCAAACATTGACAAGCATCGATATTGCACACTTATGTCTTGATTAGAATCCTTGATCAGTGCGTCCTCTCGCTTTCATTTCTGCGTCTTCACTGACATCCACTTGAGTTCATAGGCATTCATAAGCACCTGCGAGCTCATCGCGCATGACGGCACATGCCTGAAGATCTCGTTCTACACCTCGGTCGTCTTCCGAATGAACTGATCGTCTCCATCTTCACATGGGCAGCTTCATCCTCGACGGAGACATGCCTCGCGCTCACTCTCGTCGCATCATGGGTCCGCGATCTAGCGCTACCGTACCTCCTCGATACGGTGGTGTTCAGGCACATCGTACAGCTCATGCATTTCAAACAGTTCGTTCAGCGCCACAGTCGATATGCGTCGTTGGTGCGGAACATCTGCACGCGCACCGCCGTTATCCACCCCCAAAACAGCACTGTACTCTACGATGTCATCAGGGCATGTGCAAATGTCAACAGTATCGTTATGCACCCCGTGGATTTTGCCTACTTCGCCATCTGCTGGCAGTTGTATCCAGCGTTCCCGTTGCCCCGTGAGCTTCACTTTACGTTGGCTGGGCCTGACTACGTCCAGGAAGTAGGACCCTACCCTGGAGCTACGATCTCTGGCAACGAATTCTTCACGCTCGCATTAGAGTCACTAGGCTCTCGGCTTACAATGAACCCTCCGGGTCCGACCTCTCTATTTTCAACCGTAACCCGCCTGGATATGACTGGCCCCTTCAATTTCAAACCCAGACCATTCACCAGAAATTTGTTTCGCTCGTTCTCCCAACTCACGCACCTGAAAATCCCCTTCGAGTGCGGAACGCCCGCCGCTGAGCTCTCCCGGATATGCGCGATTCGATGTCTCGCGCACAAACCCCTTGTGCTCCTTGTCCTCGCCATAAACAACGAGCAGTCTTACGAGGATGCCGCTTTTGCGGAATGGTTCTGGCAAGTGAGGGAACGTGATGGAAGGCTCTGTGTCACGCGTACGCAGTACACAGTGCAGGATTGGGACGGTGCGTTTGAGCGGGGCATGAACATCTGGGACGAAGCCATCCGCGAAACAGAACAGTGGGATTTGTCGCGAGCATTTTCGTTACCGTAGGTCAGTAGTACATCGCCTTTTTCGCTGTTCTTTATCTCAGTGCGGAACAGCCGGGAAACGACAAACATAATTGCATCGAGATCAACGATGCGTACAAGAAGAAGGTTCGGGGCTCGAAGTATAGGTCTCTGGAGGGGATACGTAGGTACTCGGACAGTCAGATTACTGGCAAATGCCAAGACCGCATGTGAGAGTGAAGAAGAAAACAAATCAAGACGAGCGTTCTCGAAGTCATGTCTGGGGCATAAAGTGAGAATGGAGAGGTGTCGCTGGAAGAAGAAAGAGTCGCATGCGTAAAGACGGCCTGCCGAGCGCAGGCTTCAAGAGGAGTCGTCTCCTTCAGTAATGCTGAAGGGCGGGGACTTGTTGCCGGAGTCGCCGAACACTGCGAAAAGTTAGCTGAGTACTATCAAAATTCAAGAACATGTACGCACAAACAACGAAGTAGTCGTCGCGGGGCGGGGCGTCCAAAAGCGTGAACGAGACGGTGCCGTCGGAGATGGGGAAGTTGACCGCGAGCGGGTGGGCTATGGAGAGCACAGCATATCAGTATTGTTCGTACCAACACTAGGTACGGACGCGAGCACGCACTGATGTTGAGGTTCTCGCTGATACCAGGTCCACCGCCGTGCCCGAGCAGCAGCAGTCCGTGGTTTCCTGTGTCAGAAGTCCTGGGAATATCGTCGGTCGCCCATGTGACGGTCTGCTGGGAGCCCGCGGGCCAGGAGACGCCCGCGACTGGCGCGGTGATGTGCGGGCTCCAGACGTCAAGCCGCTGGGGCTTGATGGGCTTCGCAGAGACGGCGAGCGAGAGAGCCGCCGCAGCGAAGAGGGAGAAGATCGCAAATTTGTTCATGAAGGACAACATCGTGGACGGGCGTGATTAATTCGGTTGGAAATGGGGTTGGACTGGAAGGACAGTTGGGTGGGGTGGTGTAGATAAAGTAGGGAACTTTGTCGGTTTTTCGTAGGATTTTTTGGTCGTTGGTTGGAGTAAAGAATGCGTCGACGATGGGAGAACGTCTTGAAGAGGAGAAAGGGCAGCGGGCGCGTTTTTGAACCGGGCGGGTGTTGTTCGATGTTTGGGTGAAGGTTGATATTTCGAAGTAGCCTACTTTCAATCTGCATCGTGGAGCCCAAGGTGTAAGTAATTTCCGTAATCCTTATTCGTGTCCAGCGCGGTAAACTGGACGGATCTTGGCGATATCTGGGATTGCCATGTATAACGTGAACGGCGTCGGCGAGAGATACCTCATAGGAAACCTGGCGAACGACTCGAGGATCGTCTCTTTCCGCGCCAACTAGTCGTTGCATGGACCTGGACGAAGGGTCACCGAGGAGAGCACACAAAGAAGTCGAGCGCCTTGATATAGGTAGAGTCGAGTTCTGTATCTCAACTTACGAAGTTGACCGACTCCTCACCATCGCTGCAGACTCGGAAGACGGCGGGAACGCGTTGAACTACAAGGCTTTCCAAAACGGGAACGCAAGCGCTTGCGCCACCTGGCACCTAATAACTATAGCGACTCAGCCGACGCACGTCGTGCGATGTAAAATCAGCTTCGAATGTCGCTTCCACTCCACTGGCGTCGCCGTCCGTCGGGGCCCGCAACGTTCGAGGACGCGTTTGGCTTTTAGCAGTGGATGTACCAGTTAGCGTCGAGGCCGTTGCCTGTGGAAATCCAGCTTGGTGGCAGCAACTTCCGCAACAAATGCGCGAGCTATAGTACACCACGATGGTCTGCATATCAAGCTGCGAACCCCATTCGCAAAGGCTTGGATGACGCGCCAAGAATAGTACCGCGCCAGAAACACGTCTCAGGTGGCCACGAAGAAGAAGCTCCTGATACATAAATTACCCGGTTGTCCGCCATCATGCATATAAAAGCCGTGCTTGCGCCAGCTGGAAAACAATTTTTCTTCCCTCTTCCGTTCAACCTCCCCCACAGTCCTTTCGGTCGTTTCACGAAACCCTAATCGCTTTTCTAGTCTTTGCAGCTCTTCCCGCAAACTCGAATACCCCCACAGCACCGTTTCGTACGATCCTAAAACCGCATTCACGATGATGTTCTCTATCCCCACTTTCGTTTCCGCCCTCCTCTTCGCCGCGTCCGCCGTCCAGGGTGCTCCTGCCCAGGTCGAGAACGTCGCTGTCAACGCCGCGAAGGCCGCCTTGGGCCAGAATTTCGACGTTGTCACCCCCCACATCACCTTCCCCACCGCGGGCGCGTCGCTCCCCGTCGGCTCGAAACAAAACATCACCTGGGACACGTCCTCGATCCCCGCGTCGTCTGCCAACGTTTCTGGTGTCCTCCTTTTGGGTCAGCGTGCCAACGACAGCGAGAACTTGGACATCAGTGAGTACCATTCGCCAGAGCGACATTCGAAATTCCCTGCTAACATCCAGCCCACAGACCACCCTCTCGCCAGCCAGTTCCCTCTTTCCCAGGGCTCGGTTGAGGTCACCATCCCGCAGAGGGACAACGCTGACAACTACATCATCGTCCGTACGTGCTATGTCTCTGTCATAAGTACTCGTACTTTGTTCTGACCCCCTTACCCCTTCACAGTCATTGGCGACTCTGGAAACGCGTCTCCCGAGTTCACCATCACCGCCGCTTAAGTGGCCACGGTTTCTGCTATTGCTTCCCGACAGCGCGTTATTGACCTAATGTAACACGCGCGTCGCGCTCACTTTTTCATTGGCGTTTACTTCGGGTTCAGCTACGGACATCATTGGACTGTCTTCCTTCCTCCCTTACCCGGATTACCTACCGTTCTTAAACACCCCACACTCTTGCGCTCACTTTCGCTCACTTTCGCTCACTCCTGTCGGACTGTCTATCTTCTAGCTTAAATATAAAAACATTCGGAAAACTGTTGGCACATTTGGCTGCTGCTTTGTTTCTCGTACTTTTACTGTAGCGGTGAGTAGCAGTGCGCTGCCATATGAGCTGTGCACGTGGTGGACCTGGCACCTTGTTTAACGGCGCTTGAGTGTGCGCGCTCCTTGATATTACCCCAGTACCGTCGTGTATGTTGCTGCATGTCGAGTGCATGTTAGTACCGATTTGCGTTCGATGGGCGCGCTCTCTGGTGTACTCATTGCCGCGGAGCTTTCGACTCTCCAGCTTCAAGCATAAATGAAAGTGTTGTCAGCGCTGGACTGGGGCTGGAAGTGGGGAGCAAGGTACCTGCACTTTCATGCAATGTGCTCTTGCCGCTGAACGACATCTTTGCAGATCATCGATATCTATCGTGCTATGGACGGCGACTTCACTGAGCTCAGCCAGCTAGGCTCTGAAGTGACCAGCAGGGGGCCGCCGCAGTAATATCCGGTGCAATAGACAAGCAAAGTCCTATTCCTCCGGGGGCGTCTCTGTCGATGCATGCGAAAGCATTGCTATCGCGAACTTCACGTCTCGATTGCATCCAGTAAAAGGCGGTACTTGTTAGCTCTCTTCTGCCACACGAGTTCCCTCATTCGATAGCAACTCTGGCCGCCGTCCAACAGTTGCGAAAACATGGCCTTCCTTTCTCGATAGTTTTAGGGCATCGCACCGACCATCGTGTCCTGCGCAGTACTTTCCGCAGACGCTATCGGCTGAGCTCCTGTTTCCTTCTCCAGCTTCGACACACTGGTACCGACTATCTCGATTCTCGATCCTTGTTGATCTCTCACAGCCCTCTCGTTCCTTCTGGCCTCTCGTCGGTCCCGCGCATAACCTTATTCTCTTTCATTCCAGGGAGCAAGGCGGCCGTGAATAACGCAGCTGTCTCTGCTCCAATAGACAGAGTCGTGCCTCATGTGACCTCATAGAAGGCCCGGCAGCCTTCCGCTATCGCAGCAGAGCGACGAAGGCGTACGATATCCCTTGCACTGACGGACGATATGCACAGAGACTCTCAGGATCGTGCGAGGAATTGAGGTGCGTTCTGCTCATGTTGCTCAAGCCGCGCGCAGAGAGCTGATAATGTCATTGGCGCTTACGGGCGATTCGCAGGGGAAAAGGGCTCAAATTCATCAAGGTAGGACACCGCCATGTTCATTTGGTGTTCGTCAAGTACTAACTTCAATGCGCAGCACTGTGTATGTGATATTCAAATTGAAGTGAGCTGCGGAACTGGCGCTGAGCGTACACTGTGCGCCCTCCATCCTTCCATCGTGGTGCGTTGCTGTACCCCTCCCATCTACGCCCTTGGGAACAGCCCGCGGACCGCGGCATCACAATTGTTCTCACATTTTGTCAAGCCAGGTTCCTATGGACACGCTGCGGGTGGCCTATGTCAAGCTACTTGATGTCGCTCTTGCTCGTTAGAGAGCTATCTCCTCCGAAGTACGTGAGCATGTCCAGCAACTTGTTCTGAAGATTATCGTCTGACGCGCCTTTGGTCTCAGAGGCATTCCTTCCGCCGACTGATTAAATGCGTAGAAGGGATGCCGCATCCCTTCGCTCTATAGATGACGTCGGGTGGGCACCTCGTTCTCTGGAATTGCCTCCCTCGTTATCGCACCTGGATGATTTGTTGTCCCTCCTGACCCCGTTGAGATCGCCGTCGACATTCTCCTCAGGAACATGGCAATGCACAATGCCGAATGAACTACAAACCTGTGCATATTTGCCCCACGAACTAGTAAGTAGCTATGGGACGCTCTCTTCGATTGACGGTCATTTTCATCTCGAGCTGCGCAGCACCATGTCCGAGATCTATATAACAGGCCCGAGGCCATGACAGCGTTATAGCAGCACCCCAACGCACCCTCACTTCCTCACAATGATCTGTCGCATCCTCACCAAGACTATATTCCTCCTCGTCTGCGTGTGCTATGCCAGCGCAGCAATTTGCACGAATCCGGCCGTCAGAAAGGAGTGGCGGTCGCTCACAGACGATGAGCGCGCAGAGTGGATACGAGCGGTCAAGTGCCTTACCACCTTTCCCCACACATCCGCGCTCGCCCCCTCCGTCCCTCTGTCCGTGTCCCAAATCCCTATCGTCAACGCGTCTGGATCGTATCTTGACGATTTTGTATATGTTCACATGGACTTAAACACGCGCATCCATTTTACGGGCTTCTTTCTACCCTGGCACCGCTTCTACGTAAGCTCGTATGAAGCGGCGCTTAAGGAAAAGTGCTCGTTCACAGGCACGTCTCCGTATTGGAACTGGTCGATGGACGCGTCGAGTTTCTACGAGTCATCTATGTTCAAGGAGGCGGACACGACGAGCGGGATGGGCGGCTGGGGGAACCTCTCCGACGACACCCAGATCTCCACGGGCGGGTTCGCGTCCGGCTACGACCTTTCATACCCATCCTTCCACCGACTCCGCCGCAACTACACCCTTGAGCCATGGGCCGATGTGACGTCCGATCTTTTTCCGGACCCGGACAAGATGGCGAACACGTCCTTCACGATTTCGGAGATGACGAAGCTGATCACTGGGTATAAGGGCGACTTCAAGGGATTCCAGACATACTTTGAGGCGCCAGAAGGCGCACATTCGATGGTCCACGAGATAATGGGTGGTGATCTTGGCGGCCAGTGCCCCGAAAATGCGCCGGCAAATTGTACAGCTGTGGGTATTCGTTTGCTCTAGGAAGGATGAAAATTCCGTGCTGATTTCATTTTCTCCAGGGACCAACGTGGAGGTATATACCGATTTCGATTTGATCCCTTCATCCATTCCATTCTGACCCTCGCTTTCTCGCAGTGCCAATGAGCCTTTGTTTTGGCTGTAAGTCACTCAGCAACGTACTTGACTATCATTGACAGAATCACAGGCATCATGCCATGGTCGACAAAGTTTGGTATGACTGGCAGAACTACGATTCTGCCAATTCCAACGCGTTCGAGGGCGGGTCTGTGCAGATGCTCGCAAACGAGACCGTCTACTCGATGTACCCGAACGGTGCACCTCCCGCGTTAACCCTAAATTCGACGATGCCGTCGGACGGAATGTGGGACGAGACGTCGATATCCAACGTTATGAACACGACCGGGGGCTATCTCTGCTACGTGTACGAATAGGTACCAGGATTGTACCCGGTGCGCCACTATTCTTTGCGTTTGAGGATTAGCATCTCACTGAGTCATGCGCATAGTTCTGAATTGTACCGAGGCTGTATGGCTGCTATTCGTCATTGACTTTTCTCTATATCCGTCATATTTCGTTACTTATTGAGCTGATTTGTATCAAAGGGCAATCTACTTGACCGTTGAAGCCCTTCCCAGTGCACGCCGTCAAGTGAAAGTGAGCAACAACCATCATCGAAATCTGCTCCCGAGAAGCTCATCCGGGGCCATTGCCCCGGCTGCCAGCCCTTCCAACATCCACCCGTGCGTTCAATGTTCATACCAGCGCTTCAATAAAAATGCTCTCAAAATGACAGCGGCTATGATGTGATATACTGAGACCGAAGGTGGGACTCCTCCAAGCTGTTTAGGATGTTTCAATCTGACAGGTGCCTGGACCTTAGCCATACGAAATCAATAAAGGTTTGCTCCGACTCCCGAGGAAACAGTCGTGGCGCCCTTCAAAGGAAGCGCGCGACGCGCTGCGCCAGCAGTTCTTAGAAGTTAGGCGCTTACAAATGCGTGTTTTTTGCCGTTCCTCGACTACATGCTTTCTCTAGTCCTCATGTTGGCCGGTCTCATCGAGAAGGGGTACATGCATCGTCCACGTTCCAGCTAGAACTGTCGCAAGGGGCCGATACCGTCGCACTTTCTCGATGCAGCGCTAGTCCTTGCAATGTTAACGGTAAGCTTGTCTAGCATCCTTGGTCAATATCTTGATCTGAAATATCTCCATTCGACTCGGGGTGACACGTTCATAGGTTCGACCATGATTGAACAGGACGTTCAGCGAGGCTGCTCGCCTCTCCGCGATGTAGAATCTGGGGGAAAAGCCTCCTTCCCATGCCACCACCCCGTTTTCCTCAATCTGAAACTGTAATTCCATTGTCTCTCATCATTTCATGATCATTCGCAAGGAACAACCCCGCACAAATCACACTTATCTCATGTCGGTGCGTCATTCGTTTATCGTTTCGAGATTGACGCCAAGTATGTAGGTGATCCGCCGCCACTAAAGCTTCTCTGTTTTCTGTGCCTGCAGTAATAGCATGATCGCCTGCAGTGTTCAAACAGTAATCGACACTGTCTGTTCGATCCACGGCCCCATCGATCTCAAATTTGCTGAAATTCGTATATGTACAGGTCCGCAGCGCAGATTTTACAAGCGCTCACCTCGCCCCCCTCTGTCATGCTCTATTATCGCCTCGCAGTAGTCATCGTCTGCACCCTCCTGTGCGCCTGCTATGCTAGCGGCGCGACCTGCACAAATCCTGCGGTCAGGAAGGAATGGCGTAAGCTGACGCACGCCGAGCGCGCAGAGTGGATACGCGCGGTCAAGTGCCTCACCACACTGCCCCACACGCCTGCGCTTGCGCCCATCGTCCCTCCGGCCATATCCCAAATTCCTCCCGTCAACACGTCCGGCTCGTATCTCGACGATATCGTATATGTTCACATGGACTTGAACACGCGCATCCATTTCACAGGATTCTTCCTTCCTTGGCACCGCTTCTTCGTGAGCTCGTTCGAATCTGACTTGAAGGAAAAATGCGCCTTCACGGGAGCGTCTCCGTATTGGAACTGGTCGATGGACGCGTCGGATGTCTACAATTCTCCTCTTTTCAAGGAGTCGAATACGATGAGTGGGTTAGGTGGCTGGGGAAACCTCTCCGACGATACCCAGATCTCAACGGGCGGATTTGCGTCCGGCTACGAACTATCATATCCTTCCCATCACCGCCCTCGCCGCAACTTTACACTCGAGCCATTCTCGAATGCAAGCACAACCGACCTCCATACGGAGCCATTCAAGATGGCAAACACCTCGATCACGACGTGGGAGATGGCGGCGCTTATAAGCGGGTTTAAGGGTGATTACAAAGGATTCCATGCATATCTCGAGGCGCCAGAGGGTGCACACTCGTCGGTGCACGAGATTGTCAGAGGTGACCTTGGAGGTCAATGCCCCGGAAATGCGCCGGCGAATTGCACAGCAGTACGTATGCATTCTCATAAAGCCTTTCGGCACCCCACTTATAAGCCATTTTACATTCTAGGGTCCAACGTGGAGGTACATAAATTCCGTCTCACTCTCGCCACATACTAACTATTGCTTCGACGCAGTGCAAACGAGCCTTTGTTCTGGCTGTTAGCTAATTTATACCCATGTTTTTGTGACCGCGACGCTGACGATCTACTTGCAGACACCATGCCATGATCGACAAAATCTGGTATGACTGGCAGCATTATGACGCCGCAAACGCCCATGCGTTCGAGGGCGGGTCCGTACAGATGCTCGAGAACAGGACCATTTACGCGGAGTACCCGAACGGAGCAGCTCCCGCATTGAGCCCCCAATCGCTGATGCCGACGGACGGAATGTGGAATGCGACGACCATAGGCAGTGTCATGAATACCACTGAAGGGTTCTTGTGCTACGTGTATGAGTAGACGGCGAGTTACATTCGATGTGCTTGCTCCAAGGTGCGTCGGGCTGTTCGTCGCCTCTCTCTTAAACAATCTTTAAACGTATACTGACTGAAACCATTTGTGCAAGTAGGCATACTCTGTTCAAGATACAGCTCCGTTCTTGCTTCTCGATTTCTTTCAAGTCATTGATACGAGGGAATGGGTTTTGTGATGCGCTCGTGTGCGATTGAATCAAATGGGAATATTGGAATGCCGTTCGTGCGCCGTGTGTGCACCCGTCAATTGCAAGCCATTGTTACCCTATCATAGGCCTGGGACGATTCTGTCAGGACATTCGGCATATGCCCACTATCTGAGTATCACAATTCTTGTAAAAAAATTGGATATTTACAGCTCGTAAGTATACAAGATTTATAGAATGCCTACATTACAACCTCGCCACAGCGTCCTCCTTCCCTTCCACCGCCCCCAAATCAAGGCCGTCCATCAACTCCCCCCTCCACTCATACCACCACCGCACCACATACTCCCGCTCCGCATCTCCCACACGGTCCTTGACTTCTCCCCACAACGTACGTACCAGCTCCGTCCGCCGTGCCACATCCGCCTCGCCCTTCACAGCGGTGCGAACTTCGTCCAGCACGCGCGGGAGGAGGGCTAGTGGCACCGCGGAAACGCACGCTGCGGCCGCGAGGTGCAAGCGGTGCTTCTGTTCCGGCGGGGCGTCGCGGGCGGCGGTGGACAGCAGATCGATACAGTAGCTCGCAAGTGCGGGGGGTGATGCCGATGCAGGGGCAGGGCAGCAGGCACGGACAAGCGCGGAGAATGCGAGACTGAGCTGGGTGGTACTTAACCGCTCAGGTATGGAGTTCTAGACGGGTAAGATTGTTGCAATTGCGGTATAGGAATGAGGCTCTGACTTACTTCGATTAGAACGCCTGCGTAGAATGGCACTAATTGTTTGGCAAAACCCGCTTTCATGGTCGTAGAAGAAACGTGTGCGGCGAAAATGGCAAGCATGACGGAATGCGCAGACTCGTATGTCTCCCGATGGCTGCAATCGTTTAGATACCTACGAGAGCGAGATCATTTGTATGCGTAATCTCGGATAAGTAGAGGGAACAACGCACGGGAGACAGAAATCAAGAATCACACCCTGCACGATACCCGCACTGAGCACCGGAATCAATTGCTCCACGCAAGCTAGCGCGAACGCAATATGCGCTTGTCGCGAGTCTTTGAACACCCCGACCACTGTTGCATCGCTACTGATAGAGCATATCCTTCCCACAAATTCTTCGCTAGCACAGGGATCAGCCGCTAAGACATCCAGGGCGAGATAAAATGTCTTCTTTAGCTCTGTGAACCCACCACTCGCAGTGGACAAGCCACCGAAGTGGGATATGAGCGGCGCGAGATGGTTGAGGGCATAGAGGGTATGGAGGGTAAGGCGCGTGGGTGGGGAGGAGACGTTGGATGAGGAGGAATGTGAAGGATAAGACTGTGGAGGGAGAAAGATGGCCGTTGAGAGCACTGCGTCCACGATCATCACCGTCGAGAACAACAGCGTCTTTAGCAACGTCCACCTGTCCGTGTCATCGAGTTTGATCTCGTCGGAACGTGTACCTAGAAATATGTACATTCAAACGGGGAATACACCGCTCGTGGTCAAAGCACGTACTGGGATGCGTTATGCTCCATCCCATCTTCTCTGCAGCAGCTCGACACACGCCTTCAAGCGTCTCCAGGGCACTGATCTGTGCTGGTGGCGGAGAAAGTGCGAGAGTACGCGCTGCGAGGCGCGACAAGAGTGGTACCGAGTCGCGCAGTGTCTGCACGGCCGCGGGTGACATGCCATTGCTGGGTGGTGTGATGGCCAACGAAGTCAAGAACAAATTTGACAACGTAGTCGTCGTGAGCTCTGCTATACGCTGACCCGCATTCCAGTTGTTATACCGCGAGATGCAGCTACAGTATCGGATATGCTTACAGGTAGTGGAAGGGCGCGTAATTTCGTGTCTGCGATGAGGGCGAGAGAGTCGCCTGATATGATCAGAGAGGAGGATAACGCGTCAACTATGCTCAATGCAAGTTAATGACGGAGAGCCCATAGACATAGTGTAGGACGTACTGTCACCCTGCTGGTTTTCTGGCATGAATTCGCGCTCCCAGCTCCCACTGCCGTACGCATCGACGACCTCGGCAAGCGCGACTAGAACCTCATCTTCAACCTGGCTCTTGACGCTATGGTCTATCTTCTTATCCGCTAAGCCCTGCAGCAGTCCCCCACATGCCGCGAGACGGAGGACGTGCAGCGCGCCGACGGTGCCTTCCAGCACCTCCCCTGCCCACTCGCCGATCTGCGCACTCGCGCTCCGTGCAAACACGTTGATGAACTGCTCCTTTTGTCTTCGGAAAATCTCGGCGTGCTTTAAGTGGGTGGCAGCGCGCACGGCGGTGCATAGGGCCAATGTGCGCGCATGCGTGAGCGGCGGGCGGAAGAACGGCGAGGTGAGAGCAGTGGCGGCGAGACGGGCAGGGGTGGAGACTGTAGCCAGATGGTGGGCAAGCGACGACTGTATAGCAGGTAAGAGAGAGTTGCTTGAAGGACGGTGAAGGTGGGTCAATAATATTGTATACCCCGCGTCTGTTGACATGACCGTTACGAGCAAAGCAGTTCAGTATGTACCTCCCCAGTTCCGCAGAATGAAATGTCTATCGCAACATTATTATGTTGGTGCTGCTCACAGCTAAGGTATATTCTTGTACAGGTTTGCAGGAAAAGAAAAAAGGATCGTAGGGTTTATCACAGTACGAGAGAACAAGTTAGTGGATGTAGTGTACATGCCAAAAGATCGGGATATCGCGGTCTAATGTGTAGGTGCTGCGTCCTCCCTGTAATACGGATATCTATGTCCGTCGTGCCAAATTCCGCATCAGCAGCTCATACCTACATGCCACTGTCAGTAAGAACAAAGGGTAACAAGCATCCGGCCGAGGCTCACGTTAGCATCGTCACCGCGCTATTTGGCACCGTCCGAATGAGGTTGATCGACAGCCCCCGGTATAAGCCCGTCCAGCCCTCCTTGTATATGATTTTCTTCGTGGTGCGGATGATGCCCTCGCGCGGATGGACCTTCACCATGCCGTCGGACGAGCCGTCGTTGGCGAGCGGCCGCCGCAGCGTCTGCAGCCGCGTGCGCACCACCTCGTGCGGGTACGTCGCCAGCGAGGCGGTCATCTTCGCCACGGCGGAGCACAGCAGGATGGTTTGGCTGTGCAGCGGCTCGGCTGAGCGACCCTCTGGATGAAGGTGTCAATGAGAGACGACATAGTGGTGGGACATCACGTACGGGCCCAGCGCTTTAGCTGCTCGTAGAGGGGAAACTGGACGGCGACGTGTGTTATTCCAAGAAGACTTGGTAGGAGCCCGCGGTAAAATGCTCGCAGGCCTTCTGCGCGGTATATGGTGAGTGCGGCGTCGATGGTGTGTCGATAGCGGACCTCGTCCCGCGACTGAGTCTGAATGTCGAGCGGAATAATATTACATTCGCGAGCCGTTGCTGGACGAGTGGAGACGCACCATGAATCGTGTCTTGATTACCCAGAGAGGATTTGTACAGAATGTGCTTGTTGCACCGGCAGCCATAGCGGATAAGATATGTAATGACCATGGATGCTCGCGCATAACCGGTTGGTATCCTTTGGCTTGCGCAGCAGGGTATATGCGATCGCGGACTACAGCAGTCCCAAGTGGCGGCTCTCCGAACTTGTCTTTGATCCCGTCGTAGACCGCAAAGTAGATGGCCCACGTCGGAAGGTACCCGAGTATCGTCGGACCAAGCCCGCGATACATCCCCCTGACGCCGTTGTGTTTGATGATGGACTTGACTATGTCTAGTGACACCCAGCCATAATTGATGAGCCCGCCCTGAGACCTAGAGGTGTCCACTGTCCACGTACCGAATACGCCTTCGTACCCATGGTGCCCTGCAGGAGTCCTCTGCGCCTGCAGTTTCGTCTTCACCACATCCAAAGGACACGTCGCGATACTCGCGACAAGACCACCACCCGCGCCAGCTGAAAGCAAGCAGCAAACGCACCGGCTCAGACTTCACATGGCTCCAGTCGGGAGCGTATGGCAGAAATGCTCACCGATCATGCTGTTTGCATTCCATTTCGGCTTGTCCTGCTGCATGTCTCTGCCCCCCAAACGCGGGGGCTGCTGAACGTGAAATGGGTCCTTTTAGACGTCGTTGAATGAGCCGGTGGGTCTATATGAAACAGAGGGGAACACAGTGCAGGTCTAAGAGATAATACCCATGCCCGGCACCGTCCCAGGAATCGCCGCTGACTTTCGCGGTTTTTTCGCCTTTTTTGGCGCCCGTGATCTCGACATTTCGACGCGAAAATCGCGACGCGCCCGACGCTTAAGTGCGGACGTCTGCGCCGCAAAAACTATGTCTTTCATTTCTATATCTATTTCTTACAGAGTAACAGAGACATGCGCAGCCTCGGGATAGATCGGGAGGGGGAAAATAGCAGGCGCCTAGGTCGTAAGCTCAGCGGGTATCATCGTGTGACACAGCAACTATAAACCCGGATGTCGAAGGAGATGGTGGATTCAGACGTCTTTCCGTCATAGCGGACACCGATAGGCATTCCACGGTCATGAAAGACGGTTCTCGGTCACAAAACCACGTGGGATTGCCCTCATAACACATAGCATGAAGTGCATGAAACGGATAATCACGATCCTGCGACGGTATCTTCAGCTGAAAGGTACAATAACAGTTGATAAAGGGAAACGCACCAGCTGACAACATCGATCAGTCTTTACAGACCGACCTTCTCGCCCAGCAGCCCCCAAAGCTCCAGTTGCCGCATGCGCCAGATACGCTTAATCTCTCGTTCGCAATTGCCGCACACCCTCCAGCCCTCGGCCAGGTTCCAGGCCGTGCCGATCAGGATATCCAGCCCGCGTATAGGATCTCTCCTGTAGGATTGCTTGGACCAGTTGTTTGACGAGACGTGCTGGGACCATGCTGCAGCGTTGCTTGGCGAGGTGCACGAAGAGTATATGACGCGACCGTAACGGCCGCATGGGCTGGGACCAATACTTCGCATGGGGGTATCGCACGGCGGGGCTGGTGGGGAACGGATGATGTCCATCCAGGCGTCTGCTAGCCATTCACGGACTTTGGTCATCTCAACGATGTCTTTGGAGGAAAGCAAGCTTTCTGTGGGTACTGCCTTGTGTAGCACGACATCTATGACATAGCGCAGTGGGTTTTTATTTTCTGGCACGCATGATCGCAATGAAGGACTTACCGCCCTTCTTGGAGTCTCGGCTAGCGAACCCGTCCTCTCTGAGGAGCTCATAGTAGGCGCGCTGAACTAGCTCCGGCGCGTCACACGTCCGTGCAGCTTGGAGCACCTCTGCAGCGTGACTGTATCTGTGCTCGAAACACACAGAGACGTATTCCTCTTGCAGGATGTCAATTACCCATGCTCGGTATTCCTCAAACCCCAGGTGATGCGATGCTCTCAGGAGCGAGCATGCCAGGGTGTTATCAGGTCGCTCGTTTATGTATTCACTGCGAAAGTCGTCAGTGCACAGATCAATCAACAAAAAGGTCGGGCAACCGACAGGGACTTTTCCATCACAAGTAGCAAGGCCTTGAAGTCGTCTTTGGATACACCGGTGACTCGGTAGAGCTCAAGTCCGTCCGTAGAGCCTACATGTTCGACGTGTTTTCTCTCCTGTCCAGCAAACACGTCCCGGAACACCGCGGACTCCTTGGACAGACGCGACTTGAGGAGCTTGAATCGCGTCTGCTCGGCCTCGACCACGACGAATTCTGTCGATGGCCAAAAATCAGGGTCGGTCGTGACAGCAGTCCCCGATTCATCCTGAACAGATTCCCCAGTGCTCATCGGAACGGCTTTGGTCCGTTTGGAAGGAGGTTCCGTCGAGTCGTCAGATGAATTGGAACGTTTCACAACGGATGGACTGGAGTCCATGGCTATGCCCTACGCAATTAGTACAATGCTGGGAACAAAAAACTGATTATACGGACCTATAGGAAACTGAGGTTTGTGAGCACCGAACAACCTGAACACTTCAAAGAGGTGAGCTCTGCTCGGAGGTTGAAGTCGTGGCGCGTCCAATTGATCCGGGCGGCGCACGCGAGGTGGCACGCGTCCGGGGCCGACTTCCAGTTGCTATACAGTAAGTACCACCGACTGCCATGCCATTATCCCGAACTTGTGAAGAATCGTTGTGGTTGCAGTACCCAAGGCTAGTACCTCCGCACCGCCGAGAAGTCCTACGTGCCTCCGGACGAAACATCTGCTTCTCAGGCTTCACGATTTCCCCAGAAAGCGCAGACGCGTCCGAGACAGTCGACGCGTCTTGCTGCTACGGGCACGAAACGGTCGCCTTCACCAGATGACCTTGGCGAATATCGTCCGAAACGCGCAAAGAAACCTCCCGCGACACGCGAAACAGAATATGTCAAAGAGGAGGACACTGCGGAAAACGACCCCGATGTGTGGCCCGCTACCGAATTTGTCGTGTTACAGGCAAAGAACGTTCGATTCAAGTTTTTGAAGTCGCGTTTGGCAGAGGAGTCCGTTGTTTTCAAGGACGCTTTTACTGGAAAATACGGAGATAAAATAGATATGTTCGGAGTCGTCGAGACATTCCCACTATAAAATCTCCGGGGTGTCATCGGCGGACCTCAAGGACCTACTGAAAGCGTTGGACGGCGCGATGTACGTGGCATACACCATGACCCACAGCACGAGAAACACTGACCCCTGATTCCGTTAGCATGTTCATGCCGACCAACGACTATCCAAACAACTCCCTCGCGTGCATGATCCTCAGGGCCGCCCACCAACTCGAATTCCACAACTACCGTGCGGCTATGGTGCGAACCCTAGAATCTCGGTTTAATTCCAGTACGTTCCAACAACGTCCCACCCATGCCGCAGAGGTATTACACACAGCAAGGGCATACGGGGTACCGCAGGTCGTACAAAGAGCGGCATATGAACTTGTACGCACAAAAGGCTTCAAGAGCTTGGACAGCTTAAAGGATGGTGAGTCCTATCGGTCAAAGATTGGACACGCCGATAAATTGATATAATCACTCCGGGGCGTCACCAGTAAGGCCGTTCCTACGGAGGCGTTGCTGCGCGCAGGCGATATACTCATGCTTGCAAAAATCCGCGAGCACTTCGATAGCGCGGGGACTACGCTTGTCTCGGAGGATCCGCCCATCCAGAACTGTGCCATCGGGTGCTCATCTGGGAGCGACAACGCTGTGGTGTGGACGAGACAACGCCGAAAGGCCGACTGGTTAAACTGTAGGAGGTACGACGTCTTCTCGGTTCTTGACGATTTGATCGAGAAGGAGTGGCGTAAAATCGCGGGCAGGTCCATGTGCTCCTCTTGCGACAAGAAGATGAAGGACAACTGGCGCGCGCAGAAAGTCCAATCATGGGCTGATTTGGGAGAGATGTTGACTCTACCAGCGGCTACGAGTATTCTGTGAATATCAACAGCATGCTGGTGCGTTTTGTGTTTTCATATTGCCTCGAACGATTATTGAAAGACATCTTCAGCTTTAAATTGGTGAAGAGGCAGTTACGCGTCGCGGGCGCATATCGCCCTCAGACTCCACCGTGTCAACTTACGCACCCTCCACGAATGCTATACCCTGCTGTAATGAAGCTAATAGAACGCGTTATGGTGTTTCTCTCCGCGCTCTCCTGGAAGTAGCCACACCGCGATATCAGGCGCGACAGACTGACGCGAACCGGTTCGCTTCCGAAAGCGGAAGCACGATAACTCAGGGGCCTGAAGGCCGCGCCGCCTTCTTGACCATGGCTGTTTCCAACGCTGACAGTCTCAAGAGTGTCTGTTACAGCTACCCCGCCATCGATAACCACGCCCATGCGCTCCTCTCTCCGAACAATCGCTCAGCTCTTCCCTTCGAGGGCCTCATATCCGAAGCTGAAGGCGATGCACTTACACAAGACGCCCCGCACACGCTCGCATGCTTCCGCGCGACCGCCGCGCTCGCGAAGCTGTACGGCGTAGACGAGTCGGAGGCGACTTGGGACGCTGTCAAGGCCGCGCGAGAAAAGATAGGCTACGCCGATCTGTGCAAGATGTGTTTTGGCCGGGAATCGAGGATACAGTGCATATTCATCGACGATGGGTTCGGTACGCGCGGCCTTGCGGCGGAATATCGATGGCACGACTCGTTGACGCAGAGCCCGACGAAGCGTCTGGTGCGAATTGAGGAAGTTGCACAGGTACGTGCCGGTGCCGATATCACTGGATATACTTGTGTAATAATATTCGCCACAGCGTATCTTTCCGTTCCACCTGAACACTGTGGAATATACCCTGCAAACTGTTTGCAACAACTTCCTCGAGCAACTCACAGAAGAGCTTCAGAAGAGCGCCTCTGATCCTGAAGTCGTTGGTTTCAAGTCCATCGCATGCTACAGGACGGGACTCGACATCGAGTTGTCCTGCACCCCCGAGGACCTACAGAAGGATTTCTTTACAGCGGTGATACAGTATATAACGGCGAAAGAAGTTGGAGATCGCTCGCCATTTCGGCTGGCGGAGAAGCATTTGAATGATCACATCGTGCGTGTCGCACTGGGAATAGCGGCAGAGTGCAATAAACCGAGTAAATCTCTCCTAAACATTTACCTTTTGTCATGTTAACGATCCATTGGCAGTCCAATTTCACACGGGCCTCGGTGACTCTGACATCAGGCTGTCCCTATCCTCTCCCTCACACATGCAGCCTCTCATCGAAGCGTTCCCCAAAACGAAATTCGTACTCCTGCACTCGAGCTACCCGTTCACCCGCGAGGCGGGCTATCTGACTGCGATGTACAAAAACGTGTTTCTCGACTTTGGCGAGGTCTTCCCTTTTGTGAGCGCGGATGGCCAGAGGAGCATCATACGCCAGGTTCTCGAGTTAGCGCCGACAAATAAGATCATGTGGTCAAGTATGCGTTCTCTCATTTTCCGAAGCCTGGGCGCCATTCTGACGCGTTATAGCTGATGGGCATTGGTGGCCTGAATCGTATTATCTCGGGAGTGTTCAAGCGCGGCATGCACTATACGAGGTGCGTCTCCAGGCCGGACGTGTTCAAACGCATTCGCGTACCCATTGATCCACGGTCGCAGGTATTGAACGATTTCGTCACGCGCGGCGAGATGACAGAAAGGCAAGCTATATCCACGGTGAAGAACGCATTATTCCATAACGCCAATAGGGTGTATAATCTGGGGTTGGAGCCCATCTTAGACGGGAGTGGAGGTAAGCGACCCATAGCTCAGATGTTAGACATATTCACAGTGCAAATTCGCAGATCGACTGGCAAAATTATTCAAGATCATTTCTGTATAGCAGGGTGTATATGTATACTACAACACGAAGCGCACAAGAAATACAATCATATACCCCAACGTTGACACTGTACAGTGTACATCACTCGTCTTCCAAGACGACATCCACGCCTTCTTCCTTTGCGCGCGCAATCGCAGCCTGCTCCTTTGCACTGGAAAATTCAAGGATGGACTCTAATATCGCGCGTTGGCCTTGCAAATCAAAGCGTCGTAAGCTCCGGAATACCCTATCCAGAGAAAACGCGCAGCCTACCTTCTAGGTAATGCTCCCACATCGTGCGCACCTCCTCACGCATCTCCGGCGCCGGCGCCGCGGGCAGCCGGTCCAGCGAAGTCTGCACCATCTCGCCCAGCGCGCCGGCCGCATCCAGCTCGTCCTCCCACGTTATTTCAGCCGCATCTACATCGCCAGCTACGAGCCGCAGCACCTCGTCCCATATCGCGTCCGCGCCGCGCGCGCCCCTGCCGACCTCGCGCTTCGTGCGCGAGCCGCCGACGCCGCCGACCTGCAGCACGATCGTGTCGTCGGGGTTGGAAGGCAGGGAGAAGCCGTATCCGAGGATGAGCTCGGCGTTTGGCTTCGCGCCATAGTTGTTGAAGAGCTCCTGGCCGGGCGCGGTAGGCGTGTGGAGAATGAGCGAGACCTGCGGTGTCGATGCGGCATTGGTATCGGGATGGGAGACAGCCCAGGATACGGGTGTACCGCGTGCGTGGTTTAGTGCGTCGACGCCGGGGAGTAGGATGGGGTGGGAGGTCTCTGTGGTGATCAGTGAAGGTGTGGAGGAGAGGAGCGTGGACGGAAATGCTCGCGAGGACAGATATGTTGCAGTTGTGAGATAGTGTTCCCTGGAAGCGCATCGTTTAACATAATTCTCGTCGACGAGCACGAATATTGGACATTGGACACACGCTTACCAGGTGTAGTCCTCGCCCCATCTCGAGTTTGCAGACGCGATGCTATCACGGCAGCGCTGCCACTCTTGTTTCCACTCGTTTTGACGGTCGATTGTCGCACCGTAGATATTCGATCCTTTGAATGCCCCAAGCTCTGCCGCTGTGAAATGGAGCGGGGTGCGGAGCTTCGAGGGATGGGGTAAAGTATTGAGGTATGGTAAGTGAATTAGATGCGGTGACACGCTGAAAAAATATTTTCTGGGTGACACTTTGGCAAGATTTCTCCGAAAACATACCTGGGGTCAGATTCAATGATCCAATGTAGAACAAGGTAGGTGCACACGAGCTGTCTCTCTGACCATTGGTCGATGTCTTGAGCGCCTACTTGTCCTAAAATACCGCGCAGTGCTGCGCGGGCATGCTCAGGCGTAACAGCGAGCGAAAAAGGACATGAAACGACGGTCGTGTCGGGCGGGAGTGCGTCTTTCGCGACGACGGAGAACCCGGACGGACCTATCGTAGCGCTAGCTTATCAGCACATGCTTAGGTTGACGGAGAAAAATCAGAGGAAGCTGACCTGGGAAAAACTCCACTCGCGAGTCGAAGTGCCCCCCGTGCGTCTGTAGCCATGTCTTGAGGCCATCTGGCGGGGACACCGGGTCCGTCTGCTCGCTCATCTTTGCAAGCACTTTAAGCTGCTATCAGCGAATAGCTGTTTCAAAATTACAAGTCTACTGAACCAAGTGGATTAGCGACCATTGCAACCCATGGGCATACATACCGAACCCACACAGCTTAGTACTCAGTGCACTGCGACCGTGTATGCAAGCAGGTTTGCGTGTCTGCAGCAGACGAACGTCAGTGGAAAAGCAAACGGATTTTGTTCTGCAATCGCTCGGAGCCGGATCGCTCGCGTGGCAAAATAAATCCTGTGACAAGCAAGACCCAGTTCTCTTCCTTCCACCAGTCATGCCACCGTCGATTGCAGTGCTCTTCTTGCCATTCGAGCGCGACAGTCGCCCTACAAATACAATGCGAGTACTTGAGAATATCTGCGCATTGCCGACGTGTCGCACACTCACCAAAACACGAGAGAAATCGAACGACGCCGCGTGGGGAAAGCGAACCAGCTGATGTGTTATTCCTGACATAAGTTTACCGTGTCAGCTTGACCCTGGGGCTGACCTCGGAGCTTGGGACATGGGACATGTTAAAAAACGCGCGAAGGGTCGTCAGCCCTTTCGTTTCTCACCCATCTCGACTCCCCCCTCGCGCCATGTCGGAATTCCACAGCACGACGGGCACACTGCCGTCCATTCCGGATGACCTGACGTTGGCCCAGTTCTTTCTGGATGAACACCACCCGACTCGGCCAATGAGGAACGGATCAATACCTTGGATGATTGACGACGATACAGGGAGGAAGATCGGTTTCGAGGAGGTGAGTTGTGTTGCGTTACATTTTGATTTGGTGCTGACAGTGCGCGACAGCTCCGCGCGCGGACATCCGGCCTGGCGAACGCGTTGAAAGTTAAATTTAATATTCGTCAGTACACACGACCTTTGTTCTGTGAGCCGAAGAAGTTGAACGATTTCTGTTTCAAGAGGAGAATGATGCAGGTACGGTTACTCCTAGTCAACCTAAACACTTTACTGACCAAATGCCCCAGTACTCATTTTCAGCCCAAACCACGTCGGTGCGGCATATTCGCGCCTCGCTTTCTATCGCATTATTTAATCGTGTGCGCACAATTGCAGATTACCCAGTCGCTATATGGGCGGCACACAGGCTGGGAGCCGTTGTCTCGTAAGTGGATTTTACAACCTCGCTCGGGGTAGATGATACTCACATATGTATTTAGTGGCGCAAACCCCACATACACGACCTCGGAGCTCAGCTACCAAGCTGAAGCAACACATGCGGTCCTGACATTCACAGTACCTGCCGCGCTCCCGGTCGTTCTCTCGGCTGGGATCCCACCCGACAGGATTGTGTTGTTCGATGTGCCGGCTGTCGCACTCGATAACGCGTCACCGAAGCCTCCCTTGGCCCGTACAGCGCACGAAAAGCATCCAACGGTGAATGATCTGGTTGCGTATGGCTTAAGCCAACCCACCAGCTTCGTGGAGAGACGGCTGGCACCTGGTGAGGCAAAGACGAAGCTTGCTTTCCTAAGCTTCTCCAGCGGGACGACGGGGCGTCCCAAGGTTAGTCGCCGCGGTAACCTCCAGAGCATGTCCACTGACTGATTTGACCATGTAGGCCGTAGCGATACCCCATTATTCCCCAATCGCGAACATCATACAGATGGCTGTTCATAATAAAGTTAATACTAATTACGCACCGTGGGAGGAGCAGCGGTATAGGCCTGGCGACGTTGTTCTTTCTGGTGTGTGGCTTTCGTTCTCGGTCTCGTGATATTCGCCCCACTGACGAGGCAATAGTTCTGCCATTCTTTCGTGAGTTCCGCACAAGTTCCTCGCTTCAGGAGAGCGTCAACTTATAACAACCAGATATATATGGTCTGGTGGTTATCGTACGTCTCATTTTTTTCCAATATATAACCTGTGTAAGCTCATCCTTCCGGTACTACAGTTACACAACATGATCTACTGCGCTGTCAGTCAGTTCCCGTGGTTCCGTGATATCAATGTACTCAGTCGTCTGACCTTTGACCGCGGCATTGATTTATAGATGACTCTGGTGGTTGTCCCAAAATTTAATTTCACGAAGATGCTGCAGAGCATTGAGCGCTATCGCATCAACTTCCTTCCGTGAGTCCATCCTCCTCCTTGCCTTGAATTCCAACATTGCGGCTAGTTGCTGTGCCTCTCGATTGTTCTAACGTCAATGACCGCAGCTTGGTCCCTCCGCAAGCAGTACTGTTGTGCAAGGTACGTCGAGCGCACACTTACCTGGACGGTCCGCCCAGGTCTAACTTCGAATGCCTTCGTACAGCACCCGGATGCTAATAAATACGATCTATCGAGCGTGCGGGTAGCAATGTTCGGCGCTGCACCTCTAACGGGTGAGGTGTACGAGCTCTTGCGGAAGAAGTTCCCACATGCACACTTGGGACAGGGATACGGTACGTCGCACGCATCCCCCTTGGTCAACTGATGAATCAAGCTGAACCGCAATCTGGCCACAGGTCTTACGGAGACTTGCACGACCGTCTGCATGATGCCCGTCTCAAAGAAGCACGCGACGGTGGGGAGTGCAGGACAAATCATCCCTGGTACCGTCGTGCGCGTGGTTAAGCCAGACGGGAGCTTAGCTGGTGTGGATGAACCCGGGGAATTAGTTGTTCGCGGACCGTCTATGGCGCTGGGGTACGCCAACAACGCTGAGGCGTGAGTGCATGGCACGCCATTTTCTGTGTGCATGCAACACCAGGACTGATCTGTTCCTAGCACGAAGGAGACCTTTGTAGACGGGTAAGCAGGGCCGTCTGCTATTCTTCAAGCCGCCACTTATGAATGCATACGAAAGGTGGGTCAAGACAGGCGACGAAGTCATCATCAACCGGGATGGCGACTTGTTTATCGTCGACCGCCTGAAGGAGATCATGAAAGGTGTGTTCCTTGGCATGAATACCTCGCCCCAATAGTCACTTAAATTTTTCTTCATTACAGTCCGCGGCTTCCAAGTTGCCCCCGCGGAGCTCGAGGGATTCCTTCTCGGGCACCCGGACGTAGCAGACACCTGCGTGGTCGGCGTCCCGGACGATTACAGTGGAGAGGTCCCGTTGGCGTTCGTCGTCCTTAACGCCCAAGCTGCGCAGCGCGTCCGAGTGTCGCCTGCGGAGGCTGATAACATCAAGAAGGCTTTGATGAAGGTACGTCTCTTCCGTTCGTGATAGTCAGATACGCATCGTCGGGACTCACTTCTCTTCACATGTATAGTACGTGGAGGATAACAAGGTCGCGTACAAGCGACTGGCGGGTGGCGTGGAGTTTGTGGACACCATACCGAAGAATCCTAGTGGAAAGCTATTGAGGCGGGTACTCCGAGAACAGGCGAAGGCGCTGAGGGTCAAGACCAAAGCCAAACTATGAGCATTGTTGTCGCCCCACAAGGAGCTTAGGACGAGGATGCCTCATGGTGGCCGATAGAGTCATAGACTCGTCGTCTTTCTGCAATCTATGCCACAAGATATCTATCTATACGACGAGTATTTATCCACCGGAGAACGCGACAATTTATTGCGGAGATGGAGCGAGCATATATGTATGGTCCACGGAAGAACACCGTTTCAGCCAACAGGTGAACTACTTAGGAAATTGTAGGCTTAATACTTTCACTGCCACGCTACGTCTTCCTCCTCCCTCAGCTCCAGCCACTCTCCGAGCTGACCCCACAGTTTAGCCTGGGATTTCCGCCAGCCATCCTTCATTTTCGCCTCGCATGCGGAACACATCGTCCAGCCCCTTTCCCCTCTCCACCTTTTATTCAACAGACATGCAAGTCCGTACATAGGGTCGTTCCGGAATCCCTGGCCCGTCCAGCCGTTGTCCCGGACTATCTGGTTCCACGCTGCCGCTGTTTTGCCCTGCGTGTTGCACGGGCCCGAGTCGTTCCTTGAACATGATTGACTAGGTGGCGTAGTGATGATGCGCATCCACTTGTCCGTAAGATGCTCGCGGGCCTGCACGAGGAGGAATACCGTCTCCTTCGGGAGCAAGCTGTCCGAGGGCAATGCTTTTCGAGTGGTCCTGACCCCTGGGAGAGATGTTATGCTCAAGCGACACTTGTCGGGTCAGATGGGGTGTTCGTACTCACGGTCGCTGTCTTCCTCTCGACTGCTGAAATCTTGCTTCGTAAGAAGCTCATAATACGCGCATTTTACTACACCTGGTACATTGCACGATCTTGCAGTGCATAGCACCTCCGCGGCATGTGCCGGGGGATATTGCAAGGCCGCGGACATTTCGGTTTCCAGAATGCCCACAATCCAGGTGCGGTACTCTTGGAAGCCCAGCTCATGCGCAGCCCGTAAGATAGAGCACGCAACTGAGTTGTCGGGCGGTTTACACAGGTATGTCCTGCAAGCAAACTTTGGTAAGTTCTCTGTTCGCTTCAATTGGATTGTAATACTTGCAAGGGTTTTTCTCTGACGATAAGCAAACATTTGAGGTCGAGCGATGAAACTTTGACAACGCGGTACACGCGGTGCCCGTCCTGCGTGGTCCCGGCAGCCTCCACAGCGGTGTGGTCCTTCCCAGCAAAAACATCGCTGAAGACGTCGGACTCGTCCGCGAGACGCGACTTCAGCAGCTTGAACTGGACGCGCTCCGCCTGCACCACAACAAGCTCGTCCGAGGGCCAGAAGTCGAGGTCTTTCTCTGGTTCCTCCTCCACAGACGGGCAAGGACCGCTAGTTTTGAGGCGCTTTTGACTACGCTGAGCTGGTGGGTCTGTTGGCGAGGCCGAGCGTTTTGTCGTGTCGGCGGTCGAAAGACGCGTCGATCTACGACGAGTGCTAGCTGCATTGTCAGCTGAGGATGCCATTGTTTAATGGAAAAGGACAAGAAACGGAGCGAAGATTAGCTAGTAGAGCCACAGTAAGAGACTAGGCGCGTTCCAGCGACGACCTCATTGAGGAGTTGGCCGGGCTAGGTAAGAATTTAAGGGCAAGTTGCCGCGGTCAGTACTATGTAAATAAGCCGGTTATCGCGCGAGCGTGACCGCGACGCGTCCAATGATTTCTCGACGCAAACGTTGTAGACTCTGACTTGCAACATGTCTCACCGGATAATCACATAAAATATACAATAGTTACGGATGCATCCCTTATAATGAAATATGAGATAGTAGAACTCAGATGGAAGTAGAGACAAAGTGGACCAGGTAGTAGGAGCTTGAGGTCACGTTAGCATTGCACACAGCAAAAGCAACAGTAGCACTTACATGACGGGGCCGAAGGACTACTGCTCACTTGCCTCGTCTTCCGATGCATCGTTCTCATCCTCTGACATCTCGGCTGCTGCGTCCTCCACCAGACCAAGCCACTCTCCCAGGTTATCCCATAGATCATGCTGGCTTTTCCGCCAGCCGTCCTTCACCTTTCGCTCGCACGCGCTACACATCGACCATCCCTTTACCCCTTTCCAATTCGTGTCTAGGAGACAGCGAAACCCCCAGAGAGGGTCGTTCCTATATCGCTGGCTTGTCCAGTCGTTCTCTTGCACCGTCCTCGTCCACGCCGCGGCGGTGCTTTTCTGCGAGTGGCAGGGGAACTCCGAGATCCGTGTCATCCCAGGCTTGGTTTCGTCGGAGACGCGTTTGCGCATGGTGCACGATTGAGTTGGCGGCGTATTGATGATACGCAGCCACGCGTCCGAGAGAAGTTCGCGTGTTTTCACCAGCAGAAATATGTCTTTCGTCCGGAGCAGGCTGTCTGTGGGCACCGCTTTGCGCAATAATTTCCCTGCAGAAACCCGATTAACATCAATGCACCCTATCCACAATGGAAGATGCTCACCCTCTCGATCCACGTCGTCCAGGCTTCGAAAGCCCTTGTGGGAGAGCAGTTCGTAGTACGCTCGTTTCTCAATCTGGGGGACTTTGCACGCTTTGGCCGCATACAAAACTTCCGCAGCGTGCGGTAAATTGAGGTGAATGTTTTCAAAGCCACACATACGCTTTTCGAGGACCCCGATTATCCATGCGCGATACTCCGTAAATCCCAGGGCGTGCGAGGCCCTTAGAATGGCACATGCAGCCGTATTTCCAGGAGCTTCGTCTACGTAGGTTCTAGGAGAATTTAGTAATGTTGCGTAGACAATCTGGACGCGACTTACAAAGGCTTTTCCGTTGCGTTGAGCAATTGCTTGAGATCTTCTGGGGATACTCCCGATACGCGGTACGTGCGATACCCCTCGATGGCCTCGACAGCTTCGACATGTTCACGACTTTTGCCACAGAAGACGTCTTCGAAAACGTCGGAGTCCGCAGCGAGACGTGACCTCAACAGCCTAAATCGAACGCGCCCAGCTTGCAGAACGACCAGTTCATCCGGGTACTATCAAGTGCGGTCGCGGCGTACAACCACGCCAGGAGACGCCAGCGTTTATCCAAGCCGCGCGTGCAGCTTGGAACGAACCTGGCCTCCAAATCCCCGCACCACCACCACCACTCGAGCACGCACCGGGAAGAGGGCAATTCTTCAAGAGGGGACGCGTTATGCCCCCCGCCCTGGACTCGGGTCAAGATTTCAAGTCATTCGGCCTTTTCTTTTCCTTTCTTTTCTTTCTTTTCATGCAAATTATTATGACCCTACTAATGCGTCAACATGCACATATGCTCGGCCGTCCCAAAACTTGCATTCCCGAAACCAACCCGATGCACCATAATGCCACCTTACCCGTACAATCTGCCATTCTAGAAAAACCCGTATTTGATGTATACTGCCACCCTATTTTACTGTACATTTCCTTTGGAGTAGCTAGTTACACTACCCACGCACCTTAGCTCTTAGTTGGCTTGCGCGTTACAGAATTCATCATCATCATCACCAGAAGTCGGGATCGTTTTCAAAGCTCCCCAAGGCCGTGTTCTCGTCGAGAGAGTCCTCGATCTTCACTCGTTTCGAATCAGGTTGTTGAACATCCGGTGAAGGCGAACGTTTGGCTGTGCTAGCACTCGAGAGACGCGTCGATTTGCGACGAGTGGTGTTGTCTGTACTGGCGGACGCCATGCATATGTAGACTATCAGATAATGCGCGAGGTGGCAGCAGCGTAGAATAAGAAAATGAAGTCCTGGTTGTTGAACGCTGAACGTGGAAATTGAAAGTTTGAAGGGAGACGGGCAAGGAGACGGGCCGCCACACGACAGTCGCGTGTCTTGCGTGCCACAGTCGCGTAAGTAGCCGCGTGCGTCAAAATCTCATGCAGAATTCGAACAGGCCAAGTCTTTCAACTCTCAAGTCAAAAGTACTGTCGAAAGCCGCCATAGAAAGCTGGTTAAAATCGCTTACAAGCCGCTCATCTTTGCCAGACTCTGCGCTCAAAGAGCGACTAGTTGACCTGATAAAGCGCAACTGCACCGTCAGCAGCAATATTGCAGAGATTCGCAGCATACTATCCGAGTCGAGGATCACGCGGTGAGCATCCGTTCTCAAGTGTCTATATTTGCCCTAGATCATTTACGCCGTACGACCAGGTCTCTTGAGCCACAAGATACGACCGACCGTGTCGACTCGCAAGGAACCGTTCGGACTCTATGATGATGGACCCGGCGGAGCTTCAGAACCGCCAAAGGGTCGACGAGGAAATCGCGTGCTTAATGCGCACTGTTCAGACGCTCAGGACCTACCGCAACACAATGGTACCAATCAACAAGCTTCCGCCTGAAATCCTGTCCCACATTTTCACCTACGGCACTGGTTTGCGCTCGCTGCCTGCGACGGTCTGTAGCCATTGGCGTGCCATCTCTCTTCAGTGTCCATCTCTCTGGAGGGATTTGATACGTCCTTATCATTCTCATCCCGAGTGGACCGCACTCCTCTTGGAGCGCTCGAAGAACGCGCCAATACGTCTGGATCTGCACAAGGTATGGCCTCTCAGTGATAGCAACAAGATGGCCTCTCTGGAGCTAGTGCTCGGGCATGCGTCGCAGGTCGAAGAGCTTAGGATTATCGGTGAATTGGAATCGTTCAGCCACTACCTGCTGAGCTTTAAAGATCCTACGCCATTACTTGAAGATCTATCTCTGAAACTAGACTCCGGTTTCCGGGGAGACGCATCCTCGTCTATGATCCCAGACTCTTTCTTTCCATCCACACCGCGTCTTCGCTACCTCAGCCTGGTAAACTGTGTGGTACGCTGGGATAGGCCGATCTTCCAGAACCTCATCGAACTTCGCATCATCCGAATGCCTTGGATGTCCAATCAGGGATCGGATGGGCTGGATGTGCGCTTCTCAACCGCGCAGCTCCTCGCCATTCTCGAGACAAATCCAGCACTGCAAACGCTCCAGCTCGGGAATGCAGTGCAAGCCGTTCACTTTGACACCGTGCCGGACGAAGTGCGTGTTAGCTTGCCACACCTCATAAGGCTGCAACTCGAGGATCCCCTGGGCGCGGGTGCGTTTATGCGTCACATCCATTTGCCTACGCCCACGACATTTGACATCTCGTGGTGGTTTGATCCCAACAATAGTGCAGCCGGGTTCAGCGCTGCACTGGCGGCGCTCGACGGAACTAGCGTTCAGTTTGCGCATCATGCCAATATCGGTCCTAGGGTCTCCCAAGGAGTACTTCTTATATGCGAGAGGGAAGGTTGTCCCACTTCGACACACTCCGACGTTATTCTCCAGCTATCAATGTCCTTTGGGACCGCCTCCACTCCCAGTTGGCTACTCCCTACTTTGTTCAGCTGGCTGCCGTTGTCACGTCTGTTCTCATTGTCAATATGGGACCTGGGAGTTCAGGACTGGGGCCCGTGCCTTGTGCATCTGAGCAGCTTGCAGAGACTTCAAGTCTCCGCCGGCGACACAAACAACGTGCCTGGGCACCCGTTCTTTCAGGCCCTCAGTGCCACAGAAAACTCTGTCGTCGTCCCTAGATTGAACACACTCACTCTCAGGAAATTCAGGTTCATCGAGATATCGAAGACGCACTTGATGAGGTGCCTGGAGAGCCGTTCGAGGCATAACGTCCGACTAGCGAACCTTACTCTCAAAAACTGTACCCCTGATGGATCTTCATTCGACGCGAGTATATTTCAGCCTTGGGTGGGCGTAGTACATCACCAATCGTAGGAAATTCTCGGATGAGGGGGGGGGGAGAGGACCAGGGCGATGAGGGGGAAGAAGAATGCGACGGAAACGATGAGGTAGGTTCGAACAATTGCGATTTACTTCCACAATTTGTCGTCTATATAGTCTCCTTTTACAGACGAGAGACAATTCATTCAACCTCACGGGCTCGGATATTGATGTCTATCGAAAATTCTTTCACGTACCAGTCAAATACTGCCCGTCAACGATAACGCAATATCAGGCGAGATTGAAACTAAGGGTCTGTATGGTCACTCTGCGCCTCCTGCATAGTAAAATATGCAGTGTTAGACTGTGCTCGTAGGGCCAATGATACGGCAGTACAGAAGAAGCTTACATGCTTCGACTCTCTTTTCGACCTCCGTGTCGTCAATTTCTTCCCGAACACCAGGACGCCGAAAAATGCCAATGCGCCAAGCATGATTGCCATGACCGCCAAAGTGAGTCCAGCACCCAAGAATCCTGCACCGACAGGGCTGATCCGGTCCCGAGAGCTCGTCCGCAGCTGGGATGCAGCAGCGATGGTGGCACAGCCCCGGTCTTGCGTGTTGTTGCAGACTCCGCACCACTGTGCGGTTGTGTTCACGGCTACCGGCTGATAAACAAGTGCAATGGTGTCAGCAAGGACATGCAATCACACACGAGAGAGGAGCACGTACTCCGAGCGTATTCACGAAAGTGGAAAGGGGAACATCCCCAGAGCCGTTCAAGAAATTGTAAGTGGTAAACTCAGCGTCCGTTCCATTTTTAAAGTTGAACCGAATGACAGGTTCTCCACCAGACGACGGCTGCCGGACTTCGAGAGACACGGCAGCGGCATAATCAACTGTTGAAGATACCGTATGAGAAGGCAGTATTACAGTAATCAGAGGGTGTTACCGATCCCAGCCAAATCCGGATTCATCTGCGCGACACCGGTCATGTTGAAGAGCGACAAAAAGGGTTTATACGCGATGGCGTTGTAAACCAACTTCAACGGATCAGAGGCGCTGGAGATGCGGGTAAATCCTTGCAAAATGGTGGGAAGTATGGCCTGGCCGGCGACTGCACGAGCAAGACACTATGAGCGCAAGATTACGAGACCAAAATGAAATGAACGAACTGTTTCCAATTCCACCAATTTGCGGAGAGGTGAACACGCCATACTCGTGCCAATTTGCCAACGCTCTCGCCTGTGCTAGGAATGTCGGAGGCAACGCCTTCGCAAAGGCAGCATTGTGAATAGATTGGACGTTCATGTAGTCAAAAATCTAGGGGCTCATTCATGTCAGCATGAAAGAAGTGATAGTATGGTTATCAAGATATTCACGTTCCACTATCCCAGCATTCGTGTCAGTTCATGAGCCTCAGATGTCGATTACATCGGAAGGAATTTACCATGTTTTCGAGTGTGACCGGCCGTCCATCGAGATATGGCTTAAGCGAGTTGAGGAAGGCATCGCTTTCGTTCGCTTTCTGCAGGAATTCCGACGAGTTGTAGAAGGCACTTGTCGCCGCGATGAAGGTCTATCATAGAATAATATATGAGAATTTCGTGCGGTAATTAGATTTCTGTCTCGGCGAACGTTACAGCTTGTAAAACCCTCCAGCGAGACATCCTCGTCAGGTTCGATGGATTGAACTGCGTACGAAAGCTTTAGCATTAGTCCAAAAATCTTTGAGGGTAGAGAAATATCTGTCGCACTTGGTACATACTGCACGAGAAAAACCAAAGGTATTTAGTCTCAGCGGATCGGAGGCAGACAGAATTATGCAATTTATACCTGGTACCCGTTGAGAGGACCCACAATCGTGGTGCCATTTGCCAGCGTTGTGTTGTAGGCCGACGAAGCGGGCCACAAGCCCTGGACAAGTGATGCTGCCGACGCCTGGATCACGTCGCCCTCACCCCCTGCATCGGCACGAACAAGCGCCTCCGAAGTGTTAAATATCGTTGCGTTTATTCCTTGGATATGCGATGGCGAGGACGAGTTTAAGTACAGCGAACGCAATAATTGACCCAGTTGAAACTCTTGTTGCTTGTTGGAGAATACATAATGAGCTTGCCTGCACGACGGTCGATTCTAGATAACATGATGATTGCTCACATTTCCCAATGGCGTCAGCGATGTCGCTGTCGCAGTGTACGTATCGTCATCCTGGTAGAACCCTTGACGATCTCCGTGTCGAACAAGGAGGACGATGCCTAGCACAGTGCTATTAGTATTGTCAGACATTGTCTACGAGCGCGTTATGGCAGCTACAGTCTTCCAACGGACGAAAACTGGCGAAGGAGGACCTGCTGGGAGCCTAGAGATTCAAATGACATTCCTGCTACTTACTTATATACCCGCTCCGCCAGCGCTTAGGGGCAAGATCAGAAGATTAAACGCCTCTTCCGGAGCACACGATGCTGGAGGCTATCATTATATGATTGGCTGACCTCTACGCCAGGAGGCCACCGATTCTATAGACGTTGCATGGATGGACATTTGTGCTTCCTCCAGTGTGCTTGCATTGGCTTCTATCGGAGCTCACACATATACAATGTGGCAGTTGCATATCGACAGGCTCAAGTCGATGGCAAGCGCCCATCTCCCATTCTGCAGAGACATGCTTCTAGTTAACCAACAGCGAGTCAAGTGAATGGCTATGACACTTACCGCTAGCTGCACCTTGGGGTGACTTGTGCCCTCTGCAGTAAATCGGCGGAACCTTTCTAGATTCTAGATGTTGGTACTCAACGCTAATCTGTCAGATCGCCGCTCAAAACGATCCGCCAACAGATTCCATAGTCTGCAAGAGAGTCCCATGGTTAGAATACGATGTTCGCATAATGCCCGTGCGTAGCCAGTGTGGGAAGGTATTGAGATATACTCACGAAGGGCGAAGCAGTGGGACCGTCCAGGATCGCGAGTTCCTCGGATGTAAACGGCAAGCGAGGCACAATGATGATTCGGAGCGGGATCAGTAGAAGGATAATTACTGGGAATCCTATGGCAGCTGTTAATGAAGTTCAGACAGGTGCCTGACGTCGCGGGAGTATATCTAAACCAACCTATCGTTTGCGTGATAGCAAACGTCGCGCCGAACGCGACGAGCTGCACGGCGATGAAGAGTAGTATTCGCGATTTTCTGACTTTGCGTAGCGGTTCGTTAGAGGGCGTAAGCGTTTTGTCGCGTAGGAAGTAGAGTATTTTCTGCGTAATCCCATTCCCGTGTAGGGCATCCGCGCCCATGAACCAGCTGCGCGGCCAGGTATTAGCTTTAATTAGAGGAGTACAGAAAACCGCGCGGCTCACAAGAGTCCAGCTAATACACCTGTGCATTATGTCGTCAGCTGCTGTAGGAAGACAGTTAAGTTCGCACTCACCCCGAGGAATCAAATTGAGCAGATGTAGGAACGGTCCGGTGAGTAGGACGAGACACAGCGCGCCCTGGGCTAGATTCGATACACGTTGTTCAACAACTCCCACAGCTACCTCGAGGAGTGCCTCCGAGGGATCTAGCGAAAGATTTTGCTTCTCGTTTTTGGTCGAGTCGCCGGCTAATTGGGACTGTGCGCGCGAATTGTTTGCTGTGTGTTCCTCATCGCGTTTCTTTTGTCTACCCATGACAACGAGGGAAGTAGTGTGAATTGGCGCTTGAGGGATAAGACCGTTTGGGGCGGGGACCCCAACCAATCCGGCAATGAACGTAGTGATTCCGAGGAGGAAAAAGTCGTAATGGAATCCAGGTGGTTTGCGCAGGGGAAACTCCGAGCCTTGGGCCATCAAAGACTGCAAGAGGAATAATCGCATTCAGTGACGAAATAGCTTGAGGGAACGGTCTTCTTACCGATACGTTGTGGTCGAAAAAGAAAAGAATCCACAAGACGATCCCAAACGGAAACGCGACGCCCACCCATTTTCCGTCGAGCTGCCAGAACCTGACCAGCCACTCTCGTCCTCCGGCGGCTTGAAACGCGCCGCCGACAGGTAGAGTTGTGGGGTTCGCTTGATTGAAACGACCCCAGTACGCCATTCCAGAGCAGGCTATCAAACTGATCGGCATGCCATAGTCAGCGAAGAAACGTCGAACATGCCGATGGAAATATGTTTGGTGAGACAATGACTGGAACACGAAGGATGTGACAAGCATGAGGATAGCGAGGATTATGGACACCAGAGCGCCGTCTGTGTTAGAGTCTTGCAACTGGCGTGTAATCACTTGCACGCCGTATTGCAGATATACCCAGGAGACATAAAACCCAAATGTATCGCAGGAAAACAGCGTGACATATTTGAGGAAATTGCACCCTGTACATGGATTATTGAGGTATGCCCGAGTAGTGTTCGACGATAAACTTAAACGCACAGTTCAGAATGGCGGTTATCCAGTGGAAAATAGCAGCCCATAGATATACCCAGCCGACGAAATGAAGATAGTTTGGAGGGTTTGGCTGCTTTTGCGTAATGTCGTAGATAGTCTTGTTGAATACAGTGATAGGCCCTTGTCAACTTGAGCGTCCGACTCTCGAGTATAAACTACCAGTACAAGGGCATACACACCGGTGACACCGGCGATGGTCAGCGGCTGAGCGCCAAAGACTGAGAAAATGAAGGCGGCCATGAACGAGGATATCAAAACCTCCGCAACCCCGTATTGTTGGGTAGTTTCTATGAGATCTAGGGAGAACGCGATTCCAGGGAGTACGCTGCGAGAACGTTGAGTATGTTGATGATAGCGGTGATTTAAGTGAACTCACTTTGCGAAGAAAATGAGTGCGGTTGCTGGAACGACGCGGTAGTTCCATGCATCCACCCAGTCACTGCGGTACCACGGTGCTCTAGCGCGGACATCTTGGATGATTCCCGCACCTAACCTGCGTACGTGCGAGAATACACCCCGCCGAGACGCGCGACTAGGGGACAAGGGCCGTGCGGAGTGAGCCATAGGTTGCCCTTGCCGAGTCGCAGAGTCGGTCTGTCTTGCCGCCACGGATACTGCACAGGTAGTTCTAGCTTTAGAACGGAATGGACGCCATCCAAGTCTTCGAAACAGAGGCGAACACTGTGTTCTGAGAGTTGGTGTTTCTACCGAGTGTTTACTGAACTTTCGAGCGGCAAGACTGCGGCAAGCCACCGGTATAATCGATTACGTAAATTGATAGAGTCTATCCTTTACTGACAGCAGTGGCCGCAGTGCCAGCTACTTTCCATTTGCTTTCCATCTCGTTCTCTTGGTCAAACGGCTCTAGCTTCCTGGTACTTGCCATTGGGTCTGTCGGTCGCAACTGTAAATTTTGATGGCCCCTGCGACCGGAACCTCTTCTCCAAATGGTGGATTTCTGCGGCGCGCATACTATGTCTTCTGGGTTCTGGGTGTCGCATACGGTGCAGTCGTCTTTCTGCTCATGATACCGTTCTTTCAGGCGCAGTGCGTTTGTCTGTGGCCGTGAAAGAAGAGCAGCACAGGGCTGACGAAATATTTATATTCAGGGTGCTATACGCGCACAACGTTAAACTCCCGCTGTTCTCACAGTATGACGCGCCGGAGAAATATGGTCTTGCGCGTGAGTGTCGCGTTTTCTGTCGGGCCTCTATGATATCGCTAGCAAAAGCTATGCTGGTACAGGATATCATCCGCGCGTCCATCTGGTCGTGCGTGCAGTACGTGTACCTCGATAAACCACGGGACATACGTACATCCCCAAAATAGACCGACGATGAGCAGGCGGTCTGCATATCTGTGCAGCCTGATCTTCTTCTCTTTGGGGAACGTTCTGGATGCAAATTTTCGACCGTCAACTCCCGTGCAATGCTGAACCAATCTTCTGCTAGCTGGAAAGACTATAAATCTCAATATCACGGCCGCAGACGAAGTCAAGCTCGGCGCTTGGTTCGTCCTCTCCGACGCGTATTATCAATCTCTGGATGAAGTACCGACTGCGGCCTCCTACGAGGACCATATACGCACCGCTATACAACGGTATCCTACGATACTGTATTTCCACGGAAATGCCGCAACACGCGCATTCTCTGCTCGTGTACAATTGTATAAGTGAGCCTATCCCCGCGCGCCCCAGTTCGGGCAAGCAATTAATCTTGTCTCTGCAGAGCCTTTTCGTCGCGTATACCCGCAAACGTGCTTGCAATTGACTACCGTGGCTTCGGCGATAGCGAGGGCTCTCCCAGCGAGGCTGGACTAGCTTTGGATGCGCATGCTGCCTGGGATTGGGCAATCCAGAAGGGTGCAAAGCCTGAAGACATCGTCATCATCGGACATAGCTTAGGCACTGGCGTCACCGCACGACTTGCGGCCGAACTTGCTCACGAAGACGTGCACCCGAAAGGCGTGGTCCTTCTATCGCCATTTACAAGCATACGGTCGCTGCTCGATACATACAATGTACTTGGTCTATTCCCGATCATGAAGCCGCTGGCATCGATACCTGGGGCCCCCGGTACGTTTAATCGCTCTCAAATCACTTCGCGCGACTTACATGGCCGTAGCTCTCGTCACCAAATTTCTCGTGCACAAGTTCGACACGCTCTCGATAGTGCAGGTAAGTGGATCGGTTGGGATACCTGTGTACTATTACATGCTCACTATCTACCGTTAGGACATCAAAGCACCGATACTAATCGCTCACGCCGAGAACGACTGGGATATTCCGTATTCACACTCGGAGCGTCTATTCGACGCCCTCTTCTCGCCACTTCTACCCACTCTTCCTAACGTTCCGAAGACTGCGTCGGACTGGACGGCCGCGGATTGGGCATATTTCCAGTCGGTTCTGTCGGCGCGAGCAGAGCAGACGAAGGAGCTCGTCACTGAGGCGGATGTTGCACTGTTCGGCACTACCGCAGAGTTCCAGAGACCAGCGGGCGGGAAGGTGAAGCTAGTGAAAACCCTTGCTGGAGGTCACGACCACATTGGCGAACAAGAAGGCGTGCAGGATATTATACGGTCGTTTTTCTTCTAGTGCCTCTAGGGACCCTCGTGCGTGCAAGGCATTCGATATTTTGATGTGCACGTTGAACATAGTGCTATCCATCTCAATCATATGGACAGTGCGCGGCCCGCTTTTCAGACAGTGCCCGACTTCCCATGACAATTTATCAAGGTGCGTCTTCTGCATCATGATACACATCCCTTCGACAACGCTAATAGCCCCGCACCATGGTGAGGTTGTGTTAGTGTTATCGACTACTTACATGCACTGATTTTATTACCACTATTACATAGAACACTACCCTGGCCGCTGGCGTTATCTTTGCTACGCGTACGTCATTTTATCACCGTTGATCGGTCGGTGTAGCTCACTACTTATATGTCCTGCAAGGCAATCACTCCCGCTTTTCTTTACCCCTGGCGAGCTCAAACGTGACACGGTACTCGCTGGTCGCTGCCCATGCCTCGTTCGCACCATGTCAGCCAGCTCGACAGATACACAGCCTATTTTTCCGCCCCCTGGCACCAATTTTCTGGCTTCAATTGATGCAGCGCTACCGTTTCTGCTGATCGCGTCTACGATGTCCTCTGTCCTGCTCGTAATGCTCGTCGCTCTTTTATTTTTCTCTACCCCGTCCATGCGGCGAAAGCCGATCTTCATCTTGAATGTGGCGGCGATCTTACTTAGCATTGCGGGTGGGGTGATCAACGTCTATGAACAGGTGTGCCAGTTCCGTCTGTGGGGTGCTACAGCTCATAATTTGCGCTTAGGTCCACACATTGAGATCACCAACCGTTCCTTTGAAGGATAGCATCGTCATCGTCATGTCATCATTGGCCGGCATAGTCCCAACGCTCGCAGACGCCATCCTCATCCTCAGGCTCTATGCAGTCTCCCCGCTCCGCCAGACCTCGCGCGCGCGGTTTCTCTTCATCATTGGTGTCCCAATCTTGGTCACAATCGGTCGGCTCATAAACGGCAGCATCTTTATAGTGAATTACGCGCAGCATATGCTCCAGCTGGCAAATACTAGCACCGGAGCAGGTACCGCTATGGTCGTAGTGACGTCGCGACTGCCCTGCGTGACAATTGAATGGTCTTTGCAGGTGTTCATCGACATGTACGAGTCTTCACTCTTTTGATCTCAGCGTGACATGGATCCTGGATACTCATTAATATGCTCCGCAGCTTCACCTCCTGCGTCTTCCTGTCCCATGTACACTCCTGGGCATCATGGCGGTCCGATCGTACGTACGCTCTCTCGCGCCGATGCCAGATATCTGACGGCGTTTTAGACAGTGTGTCCGATAAAATCAAATCACTGTTCTGGATATCGGTGTCGAACTTTGTCTTCCCCGTGATCTTCAACGTCCTGCAGCTCGCCATCTTCCTATCGCGCCCAGACATGTATATCGTGGCGATATACATCGAATCGGTTAACTTCCATTTTAACATCATCGGTGTCGTATTTGCCACCGTGTGGATGGCGGAAGGGCGCTGGGCGGACGACCACGGACTGAGAGACTCCCCGACCGAGGTGACTTTTCCATGGCACGCAGCTTCGAGGGAGGACGGCTGCACGCGACGGCGGCGGAAACGAAGTATTGTCTTCGTCAACCCAACGGACACGTTCTTGACGGAGTCCGTGACCCTCCCGTCAGGGAATCTTTCAATGGTCGCGCAGTCGCACACTCAGTGTGACGATATCTCTTCTAGGGATAGGTCCGTGAACGAGGAAAAGACAGTCCCATAGCAGCCGCATCTTGGCGCCGTATTCCTGACATGATGTACCTGTATTTTATCGTGTCGCATAATTACACCTTGACTCTAGACTATAGCTGTAGCTTTGTCGCAGGTATGGATGCACGAAATGTCCTTCCAGTTCAAGTTGTCCGTCAAACGTATGTCCGTAAGAAGTCCGAAGTCGGCCGATTTTGTATGCGATAAGCCCGATTGCTACAACGTTCGCGTGTACTTACACCACCGTTTGGGAAGTCATGCCCGGCCAGCAAAAGTACGTTATTGCCAACTTCGCCTGGGCCGGAACACCGATTCATACATATTCGGTAACAATCCGGCAAATTTGACCCGTCGCCGCAGGCGCCTCGTTTTGGAATAATCGTGGCAAAATATTGCCGATGCCCCGATGGCTCGAAGCCGCTTCCCCCTGCGATTCGGACTGATGCCGTCTGGGCGTCGGGATATTTGGCGTCAGGCTGGTGCCAGGCTGGCGCCAGTCGGGCATCAGGATTTGACTTGTATTTTTTTCTCTCGAACTGTCGTACAGTAAGTAAGTGTACTGGTACAGTACAAGCCATGGCTGTTCTACTGTGTTGCAACAAGAAGCATGTGCTCCATGCAGTATTAGCTCATAAGCAATCTTTCTGAAACAAATTTTGCATTCCTGAGGGTACACAATGAACGGTGCACGCCTATAGAGACGAAGTTCAGCAAAGCTGAGTCGTTAAGTGACCGTGGGAAAGGTCCGTAGGAGGAGCGCTGGCAATCGCCACTTGTGACGTGGCTCTTGCCTCCCACCACTCCCGTTGCCCACCACCTCGACTCAGCGCGTTGCGCTGTCGCTACCCTCGCTTTCTGAGCCGAATCGTCCTGCTTCAAGCTGAAGGATATTCTGACTATAATTGGTGCGTCATCTGGATCTATGTTTCTCGAGTCTTGCTAATTTTTTCTACGTTTCTTCGTGGCAGGAATGGGATTTAACTTCGGGCGTTGTACCGCGACGGCGTCACGGCGTCCCCATGCGAGGAATGGCTAGGGAGCTGGGCGGATGAGTGTAGCGTGCACGCCACGTATGCAGCGCCATGGTTATGGGAGGGTTTCGCGCGGGCGGCGG
The DNA here is from genome assembly GCA_000827205.1 of Plicaturopsis crispa FD-325 SS-3. NCBI lineage: Eukaryota > Fungi > Basidiomycota > Agaricomycetes > Amylocorticiales > Amylocorticiaceae > Plicatura > Plicatura crispa. The sequence continues at coordinate 203,807 of KN832564.1, read as the reverse complement.
ACTAGGCACACCCGTATTGCGGCAGCGTACCATAATGTATTCTTTACACAGTATTAATATCAATGATTTTCACCAAATTGTAAGCATAATTATTGATGAAGCTCGAGGAAGAGGACGACGAGGACGACATGCTACGGGCCTACGGCCCTCCTAGCGTACTGTAGGGTTAGGGTTAGTCCTGGCGCCGTATGGGCATCAGGCGCGCAGGCATCAGCCTGGCAACAACGGAATCGTTCCCCGTTGGCGCCGGCACGGACTCAATCGGGAAAACCGGCCGCGGGCAACCATAGGGCATGGGATTTCCCCGGCGGTGTACTTTCGTCGTAGACTTGCGGCTGCCGTCTCTCCTGGTCTACATCTTGCTTGTCTAAACGTTCATGACTCTGCTGTCAAGATGTATAACCAGTTGGCGCTTATCAGCCATCGGCCGACCGACTGACGGCCGACGTGTAGGCTGCAATCCAAGTCACATTCCTGGTACCTGCCATACCAGATGATATGCTATGTTGTACCCGCCGTATAAATGGCCTAACGCGTTTCATGGTCTGAGGTATCAGACCAATGTCTACTCCCGAGTCTAGCAGCCAAACGGAGGTCGATTCGACCGGGTGGTCCGCGAAGACCTACAACAAAACCGCGTCTTTCGTCTACTCTCCTGCGTTCACCGCACCTATCCTCGATTTGCTCAATGCGCAGCCTGGGGAGCGCATACTCGACCTCGGATGCGGGAGTGGAGAAGTCTCCATCGAGATACAGAAGGTAGTTGGCTCGACAGGTCTCGTCGCCGGAGTGGATGCTAGCGAAAGCATGGTAAGAACATATTGGCACCGTACTAGCACCTACCGTTATTTAGATTCACTCTACAGATCGAAAAAGCGCGTGCAAACGGTCTGCCGAATGCATTCTTGTGTGATGCACAAGCCCTCGAATTTCCAGATGGATTCGCCGCCCCGACCAAGGGATATGACGCGGTGTTCACCAACGCGACTCTGCATTGGTGCAAACGCGACCCGCTAGGAGTCCTCACGGGCGTGAGTAAGGTGCTGAAACAGGGTGGGCGTTTCGTCGGAGAAATGGGCGGTTTCACAAATTGCATCGGTGGGTACAAGATTGGTCAACAAGGGTGTAGTATGGTCCTGATGTCCTATGACTTAGGTGTGCGTTCCGCTATCCACCACGTACTGAAACAGCGCGGTTACGACCCTGAGAAACTCGATCCGTGGTTTTTCCCCTCCGTAGATGAATACTCAGAGGTGCGCCTTGTTCGATTATTCATCGACATAATCTCACGTCTGGCCCTATCTATTTAGCTGCTACAAGCGGCGTCATTCCGCCCAACTCATGTCTCGCTCACTCCTCGGTTTACCCCGCTGTCGACCCCGGGTGGACTGGGAGACTGGATTCGCCTTTTCGTGCGCAGCTCGTTCCTGAAGGACTTCAGCGATGCGGAAGCCGATTCTATCATCGACGAAGTGGTAGAGGCGTGCCGAGTGAGCTGCATGGATGGAAACGGAAAGTGGGCCATGATCTACACGCGCCTGCGATTTGTTGCCATCTGGGACGGCGAAACCGCGGCGGCGTAGACTTTCCGCGCGTTTGCTACAGAAAATTGGTGCTCGGATAATCGTCCAAAGTCTCGTCGAATCAGTACGCACATAGCATATCCAATTATTGCACTATTTAAAGTCCCGAGCTTAGCAGAAATCGTGACGTGTCTACAGCGTTGGGATGTATACAATCATGCGACTCCGAGCTCATTGTAGCTCGATGCGTACCTGGACATAAACTCGCGCGGCAAGGGTGTCTCGTCGTTAATACCGAGTTCAGGTGGGATACGACTGGGGATTCGGGGCTTAGTCGTGCGCGGGGTACGCATTTTCTTTTTGGCCATGGCGTGTGGTGTTGAGGGGGAGGAATGATGCATGCTGGAACGAGACTGACCTACTTTATCTTTATTCCAGGAAGGGGCTTTCACGGCGGACATACCCATGTCAAAATCGATGCACCAGAACTTATCATTGCTCGAAGGGCGTGAAGCTTGTCCCTATCGCATGACGGCTTTTAGTGCGCTGAGCCAAACTTGGCACTCCCTGCGGTCTTTGTCGCCGCTTTGTCGCCGACAAGGGGCGCAGCCTGAGAATGGGAACTCGACGAAGGGTAGGGACTATTTATCCTGGACGCATGCATCCTGGACGTTGCCTGTCATCTAGCACTGCTAGTTCGTGTCGGGATGTGATCACTGTTAAGCAATCGGTTTGTATTTCGTTTGTCGAATGTGTTCATTGTCTGACCTTGACACTTGCACCCTCTTCACAGAACTCAATCAACCTGATCAAGATTGCTGTCAAAAGAGGAAAGCAAATACTCGACATACCGCTACATGCTCCCCGCGACGACATACATCATGCATATGGTATCTACCCCTCCGAACAGCTTAGCTTGGTCTACACCCTCAGGTCCACACCCCACAACGCAAACGACTTTGGATCCTGGAGTGCCGCCGTGGCACGCTGTAGATGCTCTTCTTCGTGCTGCATCCTCAGCTGCTCTTTCGCGTTCCCCATCCAGAGTCTGAAGTTGTCGATGTCTGCAGTGCGGGCATAGATGAACGCGAGATTTAACATCAGTGCCGGATATTGTCCGTCTCCCTGCAGCCCTTCCTTCTCGTACATCGCTATCGCCAGCTTATAGTCGATGAGAAGCTGCTCCCTCTTGGACAGGTCTCGCACTCTGATGTCCAGAGGTGGGCGTTTCGACTCCCAGTCTTGGAGCGCAGTGCGTCGGCTGTCGCTCGCCTTCACGTCCTTCGGCGTGGGCAGTGCACAGCCGGAGCACTCGCATTCGAAGAAATACCGCTCCTTGAGCACCTTCCGCCTATCCGCGCGCGAGCTCGCGAGGGTCCCGATGTACGTTATCGTGATTTCCTCGCCCGCGCGGATGGGCTTCACCGCATACAGCTTGAGCGTGAAGGTGTGCACATCCCATTTATATGACGCATTGAACGCACAGCTAGAAACGCACACGCGTACGTTAGCAGCTCGTACGCAGTCGCAATACACGGTAGGTAAACATGCTTGCCTATGGTTGCACTTCGAGATCTTCAGAAATACGCCCGACGCTATCCTGTTTGCCTCTGACGTTCCGGGTGGCACGCGCGGATAGATGGCGATCCCGTTCGTGCGCACGATGCCCTCCTCCCGCGGGCACACCTCGGGCGGCTTGCAGTTCGCGAGGCCGAGCAGCTCGGCACGGTGTTCAGGGTCGCGGACACGCTCGAAGATCGAATCCAATTGCTCCTTGCGGGTCTTCTGCGAGGTGCTAGTCATATACGGGATGGAGACGATGGGATACTCGACGACAATGACTTCGCCAGGCGCGATGTCCTTCGTCGCGCGCATGCCTTCCCCCTTCCCGTCCATTGCGACGATTTCAAATCGCGATTCGTCTGGCCAGTCTGGGCAGGGGGGCAGTGCGTGCCCGGGCCATAGACACTCGATGATCGGCGTGGTGTTCATGATCTGGCCCCGCATACCGGTGCGGTAAACGATTTCCCGGACTCTGTACTCATCCCACGCGGATGAGGGGTCAGAGGCAGAAGGAGATGTTAATGCGGTACTTCCACGGTGAGTAGGATTATTGGGAGTGGCTGTTTCGGCCTTCAGTGCACCATGCCTTTTGTTCTTGGCGCCAGTACGCTTTTTGGTAGGCATAGCGTGTTGTATTGCGTGGGGTGCGTCGTTCACGAGGACGGGTAGGAATGAGGGCCTTGGCTTTCAAGATTGAGCGACCTTTATACAGTGTGTCTTCCTTTGTTATTGTTCTTGATAAACTCATCGTAATCCGCGTCAATCGTTATGAGAGAAGTCTCACCGGCGCCTATGCAGCTACTATTATAGCATCTTGACCGGACTCGACGGAGTGCTCACCGAGGCTCGCGCACCCTTGTATGCCCGGTGCACCGTAGGGACCTCGGCCTGCCAGTGCATCGCCATCCTGATGATTCGGTTCTTGGGAGACCATGAGGAATAAAACCCTTCGCAATTCGTATGTACTTTCTTTTTCTCGAGTCTGTCCATTGCATGATTGTCGTACTGCCACTGGTCCCCTTCTCACAGAACAAGTCGCTCACTATACGAGTCGCTCACTCTGAGGGCGAGATAGGCAAGCTAATACTGCCCACCCCATGCTTCATGCTCCCCGGAGTCGCCTCGCGTCACACAGCATATATACGGTAATAATATACACCTCCGAAGAGTCTACTCCGTCTACACTCTCAGGTCTACACCCCACAACGCAAACGACTGTGGATCCATGATTGCCGACGTGGCCCGTGCCAGATGTTCTTTCTCCTGCTGCGCCCACAGCACCTCCATCGCTTTCTTCATCCAGATTCTAAAGTTGTCCAGGTCTGCAGTGCGGGCATAGATGAACGCGATCTTCAAAATCTGCGCCGGATACTGCCCGTATCCCTGCAGCCCCTCCTTCTCGTACATCGCCACCGACAGCTTGTAATCGATGAGCAGGTGCTCCCTCTTCGACAGGTCCCGCACTCTGATTTCGAGCGGTGGGCGCTTAAAGTCCCAATTCTCGAGCGCCGTGCGCCGGCTGTCGCTCGCCTTGACGTCCTTTGGCGTGGGCAGTGCGCAGCCGGGGCATTCGCAGTGGAAGAGGTAGCGCTCCTTGAGCGCCTTCCGTCTATCCGCGCGCGAGCTCGCGAGAGTCGAGATGTACGTTATCGTGATCTCTTCGCCCGCGCGAATGGGCTTCACCGCGTGCAGCGTGAGCGTGAAGGTGTGTACGTCCCATTTATACGATGCGTTGTTTACGCAGCTGGCGACGCACATCCGCATGTTAGCGGCTCTGTATACCACGCGGAAGACTAACGGACTCACCTGTGGTTGCATTTCGAGGTCTTCAGGAACACGGCCGACGCCGTCCTGCCCAGCTCGGACGTCCCCGGCGGCGCGTGCAACTGGATCCCGATCCCATTCGTGCGCACGATGCCCTCCTCCCTAGGGCACGCCTCCGGCGGCTTACAATTCGCCAGCCCATACAATTCCGCGCGGTGCTCAGCATCGCGCACGCGCTCGAAAATCATATCGAATATCTGCTTGCGGTACGCCGGGTCCGCGCCCGTCGACGCGGGGATCGCGAGGATGGGGTACTCTACGACGATGGCCTCGCCCGGCGCGATGTCCGCCGTCGCGCGCATGCCCTCGCCGCGCCCGGGGATGGCGGTGATTTCGAACCGCTGCTCGCGCGGCCAGCGGGGGTTCGGCGGCAGCGCGGACCCGGGCCAGAGGCATTCGATGATGGGGGTGTCGTTGAAGATCTGGCCGCACATGCCGGTGGGGTAGACGACTTCGCGGACGCGTTGCTCGCCGTGCGGCGTGGTAGCGGTGTGCACTAGGTGTTTGTTGTACGGCGAGAGGGCATTGGTGAGGCCGGGGTCGGCTTTTGCCAGTGCGGTACCCTTGTTGTTCTTGGTACCCGAGCGCTTTTTGTTGGCCATGGTGTGTTGAATGGAGTGGGGTGTACTATTGGATTTCGGTAATCGTTGAATTGTGCGGTGCGACTGTGATAGATGGGTATGACTTTTGCCCAGCCATTTTATATTTCAGAATTCCAGACAGACCCATCTTGGTGTCGCCCTTGTTCTTTCTCGCTAATTGTTAAGATTTCCATACAATGATGGAGGCGCCACAGAAGCGCCCATAACAATACACAAGGACCCACATATTCAGCTAGCCTTGTCCTCAACCACAAGATTGATCGCTCGCTATTCAGTGAGTGTCACAAGGTCCTCGGACATCAGAAATCATTTCAAGAGGTATATGTACGTGTCTCTACCAGGAGGAATACAAATATGTCCGACGCAGATATTCCCGATAGGAAGTACAACAGATACTACAAACGAGGCGCGAGAACAATAATCGAGTCAATAGTAACTAGCAGAAGTGAGGAGGCGCGCGTGTGTGGGGGACATCAAGAGGACACATGTGACACCCAGGAGTCAGTACCTGGGGGGTGGGCATCTACACGCTCTTCTCGGGCACGGCAGCAGCGGGAGCAGTGCCCGCACCCGCAGCGGTAGTAGCAGCCGCCGCCTTCTGCGCTTCGGCGATGCGGCGCGCCTCCTCGTGGATATCGAGCACCTGCTTCGAGGTGGTCGTGTAGAACGAGCGCACGCGCTGGCCGAGCGGGGACGACAGCGCCTTCGTGTAGTACTATTCATGTGCAGTCAGCAAACACGTTCAGTGTGAGGAATGGGGAATTGGAGGAGTAAAGGGGTACGCACGTCGCTAGCGGTCTTGGAGTAGCCCTTCTGCTCGTCGACGGACTTTGCCTGCTGCGTCGCCGCGGCGATGTGGGACTGCACTTTCCCGGATATCGTCTGGTCGGGCCCGAGGGCGCGTGCGCCGAGGGAGGTGTCGACGCCCTGAATGTAGTTGAGGAATCGTTTCGATATGCCTTGCTTGCCTGCATCCACAAGTGAATAAGATGATCCGGGATATGGTAGTGAGGAAGAAGATGCGCACTATCGATCTCGATTGCACGCTGGAGGATGTGGTCCTGGAGGAGGTAGCCCTTCGCGAGATACTCGGCAGCGACTTAATGCCACGTTTTAGCAACCACGACCGAAGAGGATGCAGAAGATTGGACGCACTGCCTGCCCTAGGCTTGTCAGTCTGATCGATCGGTGCACCGTCCTCGCCAGCTGCGCCGTCTTCATGCTCGATGTCGGACGTGACCGTCAGCTGTGACCCACCAAGAGTCCCGCCGTTCAGCTGTCTCCAAATTGATCAGATCGCGCATCATAGCACTTGACGTGGAAAAAGTGTGGACGCACCATGAGCGCTGTCTTGGCGGCGGATGGCTTCTCGAAGTGCACGTCCGCGGCCCCCTCCTTGACATCGATCGAGGTGATCCTGGAGCGCACCGTCAGTGCAGTCCTTTGGACACACAATGGGCATGTATTGCGTACTTTCCGCAGAACCTGTCACCATGAAGGATCGTCAGGGAATTGGTTCAAAGCGCCAGTAGCTCGCAGACGTACGTGAAGAACTCGTTGAGGCTCTCCTTGGTGGTGTCCGCGCTGAGGCCGGTAACCTGCGCCATCCATTATTCACGTTACACCGAAAGATAGGTCGACAGACATACGTGAACTGTGTGAGTGGTCGACATGGTGGTGGTAAGAGGAAGAGTTCAAGATGCTACATCGATTGTAGGCGGCTGGGCTTGGCCACTTTCGTGTTCCTGTCGCGATCCTCTGATGTCATTTGGCCTGTTCAGTCGACGCGTGCAAAGGAATATACTGGATGTTCAATAACTACGGTTTCGCCTCTCGTCTTTGCACATTCTACGCCAATTCAGAGCCGTGAAATGGTCGTTATTTGACAGGATATGAAGACAGCGATGTATGCGCCCAATGCGTTTTTGCTGTCGCATGTGCCACCTTCCCTGCTCAACACCGCCCGCGCCACCGTGTTATTGTCATATGTTTGGTCTGTGCGCCACAAAGAGCATCGCGTCCAAACGCGACAAACGGCGACGCGAATCTCGCCTGGTATCTTGTTTTTGACAGCTTTTGGCGTTTCTTATCAGTGCTTCCTTGTACTGGCTATCGACGAAGGCCAATTGCGAGGCCGTGACGCTGAACTGGCGAATACGCCCAGCGAGCCATGTATATCAAGACTCTCACCATCCAAGGCTTCAAATCCTGTGTGTTAACAGCGCAGAACGTACACGAGACACCATCTAACATGCACACTCAGACCGTGACCAGACTCAGATCGAGCCGTTCTCGCCGAGGCACAATGTAGTTGTAGGGAGAAACGGGTCGGGGAAGAGCAACTTTTTCGCGGGTGCGTTCTAAATTGGACGCGTCGCGTCTCTCGTACACTGATACCCGTTTGCAGCGATTCGGTTCGTCCTATCCGATGCATACACGTCCATGTCGCGTGAAGAGCGCCAGGCGCTTTTGCACGAGGGTGTGTCGGTCACGACTACCCTCTCTGCGTACGGTTAGTGGCACGGACGATGCTCGGCGCCTACCCACTTCTGATCTCATTCCCAGTGGAAATCGTCTTCGATAATACGGACAGTCGGTTTCCAACCGGCCGCGAAGAGGTCATCCTACGGCGCACGATAGGCTTGAAAAAGGACGAGTATAGTTTGGATAAGAAAAGCGCGAGCAAGGCTGATGTGATGAACCTGCTCGAGAGCGCAGGGTTCAGCAAATCCAATCCTTACTACATTGTTCCCCAAGGCCGAGTATGTGTTTTCGTTGCTTTCACACACGACCGCACACTTACATTTGATAAAGATCACGGCATTGACGAACGCGAAAGACCACGAGCGCCTCGCACTTCTTAAAGAGGTGGCAGGAACGAAGGTGTACGAACAGCGCCGCACAGAGTCTCTCCGAATCATGTCGGAAACCGACGCCAAACGCACCAAGATCAACGAGCTGCTCGAGTATATCGAGTCACGTCTCGCAGAGCTGGAGGAAGAGAAAGAGGAACTGAAAGAGTTCCAAGAGAAAGACAAGGACCGGCGATGCCTTGAATACGCGCTATACCAACGAGAGCTCGAAGAGGTCGGCGAGGCGCTGGAGGAAATCGAGGAAGAACGGAGGGGCGAGCTCCACGGCACGAATCTGCGACGGGAGCAGTTCAATGACAGACAGAAAGAGATTCAGGTGCGTCGTGTTTCGTCCATAGAAATCGCCACTCATGCCATTCTTAGCGTCTGGAAGACTCCATTGCGGAGACGAAGCACGCGCTGTCCACGCTCTCCCTCTCGCGCGAGGGTGCCCAGGCCGAGCTCACCGACCTCGTCCGCACGCGGACGGAGCTCGAGTGCATCGTCGCCGACCTCAGCGCGGCCAGCGAGAACGCCGGCGGGCGTCGTGCACTACTCGTCGCGGAGCTTCAAAACGTCGAAGCCCAGGTCGCCGACAAGAAACGCGCGCTCGCGGCGCTCGTGCCGGAGTGGGAGGCCGCAAAGGCGCGGGAGTCCGCCGAGCGGCGCCGGCTGGACGAGGCGAATACGCAGCTCTCAAACTTACTCGCTAAGCGCGGCCGCGGGAACCGCTTCCGCAACAAGACGGAGCGCGATGCGTTCTTGCGGCCTGAAATCGCGTCGCTCGTGTCTTTCCAGAAGTCGCAGGCCGCCGACCTGGAGAGTACGCAGGCGGAGTTGGAGAGTGCGCGTCAAGCGCATGCAGAGGTTGAAGCGAAGATACAGGGCGTGCGGGACCGCATTGAGGACGGTAGAACGCGTGTGCGGGAGCTTGCAGACGAAGTTACGACGCTGAAGGGCGAACATCATGACTTGATGGAGAAACGGAAAGACCTGTGGCGAGAGGAAACGAAGCTGAACAGTACCGTCAGTCATGCTGCAGACGAACTAAGTTCGGCGGAGAGGAACCTTGCTAGTATGATGGACAAGGTAACGTGTTTCAGTTCTGCGCTAATTATTAAATTGCTCATGTGTTCGACAGGATACTGGCATGGGTCTCCGTGCAGTGGACAAAATAGCAGAGCGCCATGGACTCGAAGGTGTCTACGGGCCACTGTACCGTCTTTTCGAAATCACCGACCACAAATTTAATACGGCCGTCGAGCTCACCGCTGGGAACAGGTAAGCCATTTCTATGGCCCACTATCATCGTACTCATATTCTTTCATAAGTCTCTTCCACGTCGTTGTCGACAACGACAACACCGCCTCGAAAGTCCTCGACATCATGGTCAAAGACAAAACCGGCCGGGTGACCTTCATGCCCCTCAACCGCCTGCACCCCAAGAACCCGCCGCCGCCCAACGCACAAGACGCGATCCCGCTCATGGACAAACTCCAGTTCGCCCCCGAGCATGAGAAGGCCTTCCAGCAGGTATTTGGCAAGACGTGCGTGTGCCGCGACCTGACGATCGCGGCCGCGTACGTCAAGAGCCACGGCATCAACACGATCACGCTCGACGGAGACAAGGTCGACCGCAAGGGCGCGCTCACGGGCGGGTACCACGACGTGCGGCGCTCGCGCATCGAGGCGATCAAGAGCGTGCAGACGTGGCGCGCGAAGTGGGAGGAGGGCGATCGCCGCGCGAGGGAGGTGAAGGCGGCGATATTGGAGCTCGAGCAGGAGATCACGCATAAGACGGGGCGCATACAGAGGCTCATCAACCAGCAGGGGCAGGCCAAAGAGGCGCGGGAGGTGCTGCAAGGCGAAGGGTATGCCCTGAGTAAGGAGCAGGAGAGGCTGAAGGAGCGGATTGCGAAGCTCGAAAGCGACATCGAGGACTTTGAGACGGAACTGACGGGGCTGAAGACGAAAGTCGAGGGTTACCAAGCAGAACTCGCGAGCCCGTTCGCTAGGGGCCTAACGGACGAGGAGCAAAACCTCGTTGACTCTCTCGGGAAGGACGTCGACCGACTTCGGAAACAAGTTGTCGAACTAGGTCAGACCAAAAACGATGTGCGTACGCTCTCTACGCTCTCTGACAGCAATTGACTGTCGCGGCTTCACAGTTGGGCGGCCAGAAAAACATTCTGGAAATCGAACTCAACGAGAGTCTATCCCGACGTTACGAAGAGTTGCAGGCCAAAATAGAAGGTCTTGGAGACTCCGACGATGGTGCTGCATCTTCGGGCTCTGACCTAGACGCCCGCAAGCGCGAATTGCGATCTTTGAACAATTCTATCCAGGCACTAACGAAGAAAACCCAAGGTTTGTCTCCGTAAATTCCCTTAACATCACGTATTGATTCGTATCTTTGTTAGACATGGAGGATGAGGCCGAGCAAGCGACAAATAGACTGCAGGAGCTCCGGACCTCGCTAGAGAAGGTGCAAAACCAACAGTCCGAGGACAGCCGCAGCATGACGAAGCAGCAGAAGAACACGGAGCGTTACCACGCGAAACGCATGATGCTCGTGGGCCGGAAAGACGAGTGCAACCGCAACATCCGCGATCTCGGAGTCCTTCCAGAGGAGGCGTTTGAGAAATACACCAACGACAAACTTGATCGGGTAGGTCCCTCCATTATACTCGGGGCGGCATATGCTGACGGGCATGATAAATTTTAAAGCTCGTCAAGAAGCTGCACCATGTCAATGAGGGATTGAAGAAGTTTGCACACGTGAACAAAAAAGCGTTCGAGCAGTACAGTAATTTCACGAAGCAGCGGGACCAGCTCCTGCAGCGGCGCGAGGACCTGGACAAGTCCGCTCAGTCGATCGAGGAGCTCGTGGAGGTGCTTGATCAGCGGAAAGACGAGGCCATTGAGCGCACATTCAAACAGGTTGCGATCAACTTTGAGGAGGTGTTCGAGAGATTGGTGCCTGCTGGACGGGGGCGACTGATTATTCAGCGCAAGATTGACCAGGTGCGTAGTACATATATATATATTTTGGTTGGTGATCTTGGGTGTTGAAGATAATTTCTTCGCAGGATGAAGAAGAGGCCGAGGAAGCCGAAGAGACGCAGCAAAGCACCATTGACAACTATACAGGTGTTTCTATCAAGGCATGTAATGGAATCATTCTAAGTGTCGAATTCGTAGCTGATGGTACACTTGTAGGTGTCCTTCAACTCTAAAGTAGACGAAGGCCTTCGCATTCAACAACTATCGGGCGGTCAAAAATCGCTCGTTGCGCTGGCTACCGGTTTGTCTCATCCATATAAAACACTGACACAGTGTTGACATCTGCTCCTAGTGTTTGCTATCCAAAAATGTGACCCAGCTCCATTCTACCTCTTTGACGAGGTGCGTCCTAATGCATTGCCTGTATACTTATATAGCCTGACATGATGCAGATCGACGCGAACTTGGACGCCCAATATCGTACTGCTGTAGCTTGTATGTACTACTGTCCTTTCACGTGTGCGCCATACTAAGAGATATGTTCTAGCTATGATCCAATCTCTTGCTGGCACTGCACAGTTCATCACGACCACTTTCCGACCGGAGATGCTTGTCACGGCCGACAAATTCTACGGCGTACTATTCAACAACCAGAAGGTCAGCTCCATACGATGCATCAAGCGCGAGGAGGCCATGGAGTTCGTCGATCAGGTTGGTTCTTCTGCGTCTGTTCTGTTGTCCAACCGACCGCTCACTGTGATTCGTAGGAGGCTCAAGCACAATAGATGTGTTCCGAGATGTGTTTGTTATTTTCTACTGCATTGCTGTCGCTTAGCTGTTTTCACTCATGATTGGTCTCACTGCTGTCCACCTATATCAATAATCCCTGTAATGCTGTACGAATATAACCCGAATTTTTAGTAGGCCTCAACGTTGGCGTTTGTTCTCCCACCATCTCACCATCAGGAAGGCGTCTTCGGACTCGCATTGGATCATCTGCTCATCACCTAGTTACGTCCTCCCATGCTCGCCGCAGATTATACAGCTGGTTTGTGGCACTTTCCTCAACTTATTCGTATGCTTATTTCAAGCTTATTTAGTGGTATGACATTACAGGCGTAGGTATCGGAAGTGTATTTTTTTCATTATGATAAGATCGATTCCGTTTCCGTTGTCGACGTCAGAAACGCGAGGATCTGACAAGTTCAGGTGCTCCGTCGCGTTCCGGTGCTTATAACTTGCCTCGATGCAACTCATCGCGAACCTTTCCCCAAACCCGTTAAATAGGTAACACCCGCCGCCGTTGCTGGTCTACCTTCTCCCCTTCCTCCTCCTCGCCCTTTTCTTAGCGCTTCAAAATGTCTGAACAGCTCCTGGACACCTCCGCGAAGCATCCGTTCTCCGTGACGGCACTCGCCGACCGCACCTGGAACCGTGTCCGGGAAACGGCTTTTCGCACGGGATGGTCCCCAATGGCAAGATTAGCCGAGGCAGCAGTGGTTGCGTACGTGTTTTCCAATTCTTAGTCTTTTGCGGGTACATGCTGCTCGAGCGGAACCTCCGAGGGTCCGGAGTGCGTTGTAGACAACGGAACGCGGACACGGCAGCCGTATGCAATAACTACGGGGCCGGATACGTTGAAAGGATGTCAAGGTGCATAAATGACGCGTCTGACACTATTTGTTTCAAGGTTGATGCAAAAAATCACGATAGGCGAACTTCGTGTATTCACGTATTCGCACATATACACCTTCCCTGCACCAGGTTCCCCAGCTGCAGCAAACAACCCAAAGCCGAACCTGAAGGCCGAACTACGCGTCGTGAACGATGTTTTCTGGGTCCGGCTATGTACTATGAGTGACTTGGGTTTTGCCGAGGCGTACATGTACGGCGATGTTGAATGCGACGACCTCGTCACGTTATTTCAGGCGAGCGTCTTGTCAACTAACATTCTCATGTTATAGACTGACAGACATGCGCAGATGTTCCTGCTTAACCGCGAAAACTTGGCAGGCTTAAATTCGAGCGTGTCGTACCTTTTTACCCTTCCCCAGAAATTGACGTCCTATCGGTTTGTCAATACCATCTCCAATTCACGTTCAAACATCTCCGCGCATTACGACATTTCGAACGATATGTTCAAGGGTAAGAGATGCCGTCCACAGCCCTCGTGATAACTGATGCCACAACATGTGCAGGCTTTCTTTCCGAGGACATGACCTATTCGTGCGCCATATTCGAAGACTTGGATGGTGATGTACGCGACGGCAATGACTCCAAGTGGTCCGGCGGTGCGAACCTCCAACGCGTCAAATCCGCCACCGCAGAGTCTCCCAAATTCTCATCCTCCCCCGCCGTGCCCACACCGCTCCCAGAAGCCTCTGTCTCCGCCTCCACCGCCGCCGACCCTTTGCACGCCGCGCAACTTCGCAAGCTGCACCACATCATCCAAAAGGCACGCATCTTCCCGCACCAGCGCGTGCTCGAGATCGGGTCCGGCTGGGGCTCCCTTGCGATCCTCATCGCGCAGAGCGTCCCGCACACGACCGTCGACACGCTCACGCTCTCCTCGCAGCAGCTCGCGCTCGCGCGCCAGCGCATCGACGCCGCGGGCCTGTCGGGGCGCGTGCGCGTGCACCTCATGGACTACCGTGCGATGCCCGCAGAGTGGGCGGGCGCGTTCGACCGCGTGGTGAGCGTGGAGATGATCGAGGCCGTTGGACAAGAGTTTCTTGGCACTTTCTGGGAGACGGTCGACTGGGCGATGAAGAAGGACGATGCCGTCGGTGTCGTCCAGGTCATCACGATCCCCGAGCCACGTGAGTGCAGTAGCGTACCGTAGACCAGCATGGCTGATGAGGAGACCGCAGGATACGAACGGTACATTCGCGAGATTGATTTCATCCGGAAATGGGTGCGTTTTAGTATTGATTGTATGCGAAAGGTGTAACACTGAACCGCGGAAACCGTTTATTAGAGTGAGTTCTCAATGAAGGTCATCCATACTAACGCACACTAATGACTCACAGTATTCCCCGGCGGCTTCCTGCCAACGCTCACGCTGCTCATGACCACGCTGTCCGCATCGTCCAGCGGGCGCCTCATAGTTGACTCTGTCTCTAACATCGGCCCGCACTACGCGCGGACGCTGCGCGAATGGCGCCGCCGCTTCTTGGAGCGGTTCGACACCGTTGTGGTGCCAGCGCTGAAGCGCGAGTATCCTGACGTGATGGATGGCCCACGCGGGCTGGAGGAGATAGAGGTCTTCAAGCGGAAGTGGATATGTACGTTCTGTGTCTCGTTGATACGCGCTGCATAATACGGAGACTAACGAGCTTGGGTATTTACAGATTACTAGTAAGTGCATATGCACCTGGGACGGGTGACAGTCGCTAAGCGACGTGTTTTCCAAAGCTGCTATTGCGAAGTTGGCTTTACGACGCGGACGCTGGGAGGTCAGACCTTTATTATGCGCGACCGGTTCCTCAGCTAACTCGTGCCCCCTAGATCATATAATAACTTTCGCGCGCGAAGGTTATGAAGATTACGGTTGTAACGTGTACCAGTGAATGGTTTTGGGCTTGGGATTGGGTGCTGGCGCCTAGCGTATAGATGGGCATGTTGTTTGATAATTACGCCACCTTGACGATTATATGACGACTTGGTACCACTGTAATCGGGTTTACCAGTGAGAACCATAGATACTGTAAGGCGTGGGGTAAGTAATAAGGATAGAGGAACTAATGGCTCAATGCTAGCAATGAAACACGATGCATAATACATGAGGGAACAAGGTTTCGTCGTTGCGATGCAAATCCAAACGTCTCTTAGCCCTTGTCCGCTAACTTATTGCTCATCTTCTCGTTGAGCACGGCCCCAATCTGGTGGACCAGCCGCGTCGCTTGCAAGAGATCCTGCACGGGCATCTGCGACCCGTCGGTCGTGACCAGCGCGAATGCCTCCTGCAGCCTTTCGAGCCGCGAGGAAGTCGTGCGAACGCGGCGCAAGGGTGGAGCGATCGAGTGGGATAGCGGGGGCATGGTTTCAGATCGGCGATACTGTCCCGACGGCCCTGCGCCCGGGCTGTCAAGTAGGAGTGCCGGGTCTGTCGCGAGAGTAATGAGGACAAGGGCTACGAATGCGACTAGACATAGACAACTCACCGAGGATACTGTCTACGATCTGAGAGGATGTTAGATCCTCCTGGGAGCTCGGTTCAAACTCTGTTTCTGGAACCTCGAGGGCATCTACTTCCGAGTCTGAGCAAGCAACATCGAAAGATGAAGCGAAGGCATACCTGAATCAGCGAGTTCGCGCTGTATGCGCCGCATCTCAGGTGTGGTTACACCGGCTTCCCAGTCGTCGTAGTCATCATCCAAGGAGCCTGGCGGAGGAGAGCGATGAGATTCAACTCCACTCGTACCATTTCTCTGTGACCGTCGAACCGATAGCGGGACGTCCGTATTGCTATTGGCGTAACGAGGGCGTTTCGGAGCTTTGGGAACTGCAGGCAGCTCGACGGCGTCCATTATGGTGCGTTTACGACTGTTCGTTGGTCGCGAGGGTGGATTACCGGAAGCGATGGCGGAGGCTTGAGGAGCAGGCCCTCCGGGTGAAGACGTCTCCGCAACTATCTTGCGCCTCTTCGAACGTTCTTCTTGACCTATCCAACGGGTGTCAAAAGCATGTCCAATAATTTGAGAAGATTACGATACCTTCATCAGAGGAGGGACGCTTCAGCGGGCCCCGCAGTTGTACCGACCTTGCAACTTTTGGCGTCAAGTCTTGTTGTACTGCCTGAGATATCGGTGTCGGTGTATCCCGCGGTCCACTCACTGATGAACGGCCGTGCGAAGCTGCTTTCGTTGTGATACCAAGGGGACCATCGTTCGAGGCTCCACTGTTTCTGGAGAGGTTGTTGCTCCGACTCGTATGGCTTTCAGGCTGTTGTACGGCACTTCTGGTACGAACGCGGGTGAGGGGCGTCGGCGACGACGGTGGCGAGGAACGAATTGGCCCGAATACTCCGAAATCCTTGAAATCGTCTAACCGATGTTCAGACGCGGGCTGTGAGTTAGGAATAACTGAGCTTGGCTATTGAACGAGGAGATCAACACGCTTTTCCATTGCGGAAAATCAAAGCAAACTGACCGTCATTTGGGAATCCGTCTCAATAGACAATCCAGCAGCCAAGCCACGATCATAAACATCGTCGAATGCCCGCAAGCACGTCTTGATACTATCAGGATACTCTATCTCGATTTCTGTTGCGCAGTAATATGTCGCCCGCCAAAATTTCTCGAAGGCCAGGGGTCCATGCGCAGGGGGAGGTGCGCGTACGAATGCGGCGGAGAGAATTGGAGACATCGCGTGAAGCGTTTCGGTGGATACGGGGACGTTTCGAAGAGCAGACAAGACACATTCGTAGAGAGGCACGACCTTAAGTAAAAGCGGGCATGAGCATGCGAAGCCAACATAAAACTGAGAAATGCTCTTACCAGGCTGTTATAGTCATCATCGGAAAGGGTCTCGTCTTCATCTGCGATCCACAGACGCAGGGAGCACTGGAGGGCTGAATGCAGGGGGACGGCAAGCGAGGCGGACGTAGAGGAGATGATATCTCTGAGAGTATGCAGTAAAGCTGCGACCGTAGTAATGGTCCAGGTTTGCGCCACATACATGTCGGACAACATTCCATCGAGAATGTGAACGAGGTGGACAGGTACCTCATGCTTGTCGCTAAGGTCGACATACCCCAGTAGTTCAAGCATTACCTTGGGTGAGACATGAGTACCGGCACCCTCCGTTGATAGTTGTGCCGCGAAACGTTCAACGATGTCGGTGCCTGGTATAGCAGACGAGCCCGCTGTCGAGATAGCGAGACGTAAGGTCGATTCCCACAGTTCAGTCTCGTAGTCAGATAGGTCCCATCGACTGTGTAAATGTATAAGTTCTCGATGACGTCGATGAGGGGTTAAAGCGTACCCAAACGGAATTATCAGGAAGGCCACAAGGTCATCCTTTCCCGTCTCCTCCTGAGAGTCGGACAGGGACTTCGCAGCCACGGTCCAGATATACGATTGTTCTTCAACGTTAGCGTCAGCCGGTTGTGCGAGGGCTCCCAGCACACAGTGGAGACCGGTGCCCGAGATGATCTCGTTAGCAAGTTGTCCCCATATCTTGCCAACTCGTCCTTCCCGGTTCGTGATGTCGAAACGTCCACATAACAAACTACGCAGCATCTCCTTTGCCGAGCTCTGTAGCCACCCCACGGAGTATACATTCCGCATGACGCCCCAGAGCTGCGTGGCAGCCGTAAGGCGACGGAGCTGTAGCTCTTCTGTAGGCATGCTCACGGATTGCTCGACTTGGAATCGAAGATATCCTCGGACGACCTGGACCACCCGTTGTTGAATGCGAGGATTTGTGGTCAGATGCTGGTGTCCTTGTGTCAGCTCTGCCTGGACGAGCAGAAGGCATTGCCAGACACGCAGAAGCGCGCCCTGTAGAAAATTGAGTACTCATCACGGTTCGAAGAATACGTGCAGGATGCACAACTCACTGATAATTGCGCGCGTTCTGTCAAGTGACGGTTACCGCATAGCGCTAGCATATCAACCAAGGCCTCCCAGTGGCCTTTGATTTCGTCATCGTCCAGGGCTCGTACATCAGCCGTGCTAACGTACTGCTCGTCGATCTTGACGCCGTTCAGGACACGCCCGTCAAGCAGCGCCCGCGGGATTATCCGATTCAAATCCCATTTGACACCTTGGGACCTGGGCGATTGTGGCGAAGCCAACGTCACCAGGCGACATAAGAGTGCAAGTCCCGCGCGATGGATGTCGTCCTGCGCGTGGCGTACCATGTCGCCGACCACGACCAGGGCCTTTTCTACACAGTCATCCCCACCTACGCCAAGAATAATAGCGACGAGAGCGACGCCAATGCCACCACTGACCTCCTGCTTGACGACTAAGAACGCCTTCTCCCGTATATTGTTCGCATTCTCGCCCGCCATACACAGACGACCGTATGCCCACGCGATGCACAGCCATACCCCCACGCACGCACGTCGCACGGCGCGCTGCTTGTGTACACAGGCATGGGAGAGCGCCGGAAAAACTAGTTTCAGCAAGGCAGCCGTGGTGAATAGATGAGGGCCTGCGAGAACGACGAGGGATGCGAGAAGTGCGAGAGTGGGCATCGCTGGTGTACTAAGAGTGGTCATGGCGACGAGATTTGGGTGTTTACGGTGTGCCTTGAGAAACGAGTTCAGGTGTTTTGAGACCGCGTCTGTGGCTGGAAGTGTGATGCTGTTGAGAGCGAAGCTGTTGAGGCATTGGGTCGTTGCGTGTTGCATTGAAGCCGAGGAATCTATCAGGAAGGGAAGCATAGCAGGTATGAGGCCAGGAAAATGTGCATCGTTCTTCTGAGAGATGCCGTCGATCATCTAGACAATATATTGAAAAGCAACCCCATGAACACGAATCCATTTTCGAAAGAATGAAAAGGATCTGTACCAGAAGTGCGTCATGCGCCATGTCTTGATTGTTGGAGCGAAGAATTGTTTCCACAGTGTCTGATAAGGCAGGGGTACAAGGATGAAGCACGGTTCCGGGTAGGCGTTGAGATGTTAGTATGCAAAGCGCGAATTTGCGTGTTTTCGCAGCATCCGGCGTAGGCAGATCCTCCGACATGTCCAGAACTGAAAGGACTGAGTGCAGCAGACTTTCAATTTGAACAGCTATACATTCCGTTATACAAAACGTCAAACCAATATGATTTCAGAGATACAGCGACATACCAGAAAGGGCGGAATACAACCCATGATGACGAAGAATATCCGAAGTCAGTCTCATCGCGTAGTGCGAGACCAAAGTCAGGTCTCGAGCGTACTTCAACTCTTCAGGCCCCATCTCAACCGACTCTGTGAGTAGGGAGTCCTCTGGCGGCGGAACAGGATCGGTGAGGACGCGGCGAACATCACGGTTCAACGCATCAGTGATTTGCGAGGCGTGTGCTTCCAGGGTTTTTGTGATAGACGCGTCGGCCAAGGATAGGAGGGCATGTTTCAGTCGGTGGCATAGAGTGTCGTAGGCATCCAGTAAGTCGTGTAGCGTGATATGGTCGCAGAAATCGGGCTCGAGGGATTCATGTATCGTCTCGAGAGGTGCCAAAAGAAGATCGCCATGCATTCGTGGTAAGATCATGCTGTTGCGCAGTAAGCACCGAGGTGGTCACGAAGGACTTAAGGACAGGGGTCGTTGGGTTGGCAGAACGCGTCCTCGAGTTGAGTTTAAATTTGTTTCGAACGCCGCGAGCAGAGAACAATGGTGGGCGGTTGTGGGCGTCGTTGTGGGCGCAGCAGCAAGTTCTCCTTCCTTTTATGTATCGGATGGTATAAGTTCATAGCCACCGCTGGGCTTGCGTGTGGGGATCTGAAATATAGTACAATCAGGAGGGTCTCGTTGCTGCGAGTTCATGAGCTTGAATTTCTCGTATATCGCGTAAGAATGGCTCGACGCGCAAAAGAATAAGCAGTGAAACTTACCTCTGTCACTCTCAACGAAAAAAACGCGCCTCCCTCAAGACCAATGAATAGCGCCTCGCTTCGTTTAAAAATGCGGGCCCAAGTTGAATCGGAGCGCCCGAGCTAGCTAGACACGCTGGTGAGCATCACATATAGTTAGTGCGACATATTACACGTTGTCTTTAAAGATTTGGCGAGCGTACAAGTGTGCAAATGCGACCAACTGGATTCGCGGTGTAGGCGTTTACTGCAACAGTGCAAGCCCTAAGCTGCACGCGTTTGAGAAATGCTGCGATGATGAGATGCTGGGATTATGTAATCTCGCGGGAGCTCCTCGACCGTCAACTCGCGACCGTACTTATATTCTGAGTTCTTGTACTCTTCCTCGATGCCTGCTTGCTGCTCAGTACTAGTGCTGGAGTCGATATAGCTGCTGTCCTTCTCATATGGTGCGTCGTTTTCATCGATTGTAACCTTTGCGATCCACTGATCATCCGTTGATAAGTTCTAACCTACGTTTGCGACATGCCCCGACTGCCACCCGAATTATGCGACCAAATCATCGAAGAGCTTCATTCTGATTCTCATGCGCTCTTAGCATGCGCATCCGTCTGTAAAGGCTGGGTATCAGCTAGCCGACACGCACTGTTCGGCTGGCCGCCTTTCGACGGCCTATATCACAAACCTCCCGATAGCGCGGTAGTCGAATCCGACGAGAGATTTTTGACCCTCCTGGAATCTCCACATTGCACCCTGCGCGCCTCCGTTCGCTTTGTTCGTGTCAAGCTATTCAATCCAGCCGACCAGTATGGCGGTGTACCTGACCCCGTTTTACACCGACTTGCAAATGCAAGATTTCAAGTGCTTCAATGCATCGAGACCAGCTGGATTGATTTTGAGCGTGTATCCCCAGAAGCTCTGTCTGCATTCACTTCGAGCTGTGCAGATACTGTGCGGGAGCTACGCTTATCATCTGCGCGGTTCTCAAGCCCTGACGAGATACTTTCGGTGATATCAGCCTTCCCATTCCTCGAAGTTCTGTACCTGGGCTACATTTGGGCCTCGCACCCGATAACCGATCCAGAACAGTTGCCAGCTCTAGCAACACAGAAAACTCGCCCCACATCTTTCCTGCGTACGATCACCTTGACCGAGATAAATTGCGAAACCGCCAGTGTCATTGCTTATCTCTTTTCGACACCCACACCACGTCTTCGGACGGTCAACGTCGCCGTTCATCCGGATGTTCTTGAAGCAAACGCCTTCGTATGCTTGTTCCTAGGGTCGCTTTCGGCCTCGTTGGAGCATCTCGTATTTTTGACTCCAACGTACGGGGACGGCTATGCCCTCAGAGAGGTTGCGCGTCGACTTGATCTATCACACCATAGCCGCCTGCGCGTCCTCGACCTGGGGAACATGCCACTGAACCCTCCATTTCCATTTCCGACTATACTCTCCACAATCACATCGCCGTGCATGAAAGAAATCCATTTCGGCGTCTTCCATACAGATCTCTTCGCCAACGCTCAGAATCCCGGAAAATGGCCTGATGCCAAGGTCATGTCAGATACGTTGGCGCTCCCGCAATTTGCGCGGCTCAGCACCGTCTGTGCGCGCGTGTCTTCGTGGAACCACAAAGACCCGGTCTCTTATATCCAGGGCTATCTGCCCGAGTGTCATGCCCGTGGAATCCTACACGTGCTAGATCTCGAGCGCATAGAGTGAGTCTCATCGTAGCTGGCTTGTCTTCAACGCCGGATGTTAACATTTTCCTGCAGGTGTCTTCATATCATCGAGTAGTCGACCCTCAATCTGACCGGGTCCCGCTGGGTGCAATCTCTCAGCTTAAATATTTATTGGTCAGTACTCGTATCAACAGAATATCATCAATTAGACTGCACAATACTCACCCAGCCTCAGATCATGCTCAAGGACCGATGTCTCATGTGATGATAAAGTCGACTGCAAGTACATGTTCAAACCGAGGAATCTCTATCAAACGATTTCTCTACACCCTCATGAATGCTGTTATGGCCTGCATCTGGGATACCTCTTCCTGGTGCACACGCATCTGCTCTATCGCTCTTTGCATCCAGATCTTGAATCTGTCCCTGTCTCCGCTGCGAGCATAGATCAACGCAATATTTGCGAGTAACTCGGGGTACCGACCGTCCACCTGCAACCCTTCCTGCTCGAGCATCACCACTGCCAGCTTGTAATCGACAAGAACGTGCTCCCACTTGGTTGAGTCTAGCAACCTAGCTTGGAGCGGTGGACGTTTGGCCTTCCAGTTCTCGAGCGCCGTGCGTCGGGCATCGCTCGACCTGACGTCCTCCAGGGCGGGCAGTGCGCAGCCGGAGCATCCGCAGTGGAAGCCATACCGCTCCTTCAACACCTGCCGTCTATCCGCGCGCGAGCTCGCCAGAGTGGAGATATATGTGACCGTAATCTCATCTCCTGCTTGGATTGGCCTCACGGCATGCAACGTGAGCGTAAAAGTGCGTACGTCCCATTTGTACTTCGCATTAGGCGCACAGCTAATAATGTGTCGATGTTAGCAGTCGGTCTCTCCCGATGACAGCTCAATTTGCTCGCCTATGGTTGCACTTTGAGGTCTTCAGAAAGACGCCCGACGCTGTCCTGCGAATATCTGGCGTCCCAGGCGGCGCATCTAGTTGAATGCCAATCCCGTTGGTGCGTACGATGCCCTCCTCGAGCCCGCATACCTCTGGACGCTTGCAATTTGCAAGTCCGAGTAGCTCGGCGCGATGTTCGTCCTGGACACGATCGAACGCCATATCGAACATCTCCTTGCGGTCCTCCGCCGACGTGGGTCTCATGACCGTGACGGCGACGATGGGGTACTCCACGACGACAACCTCGCCGGGCGCGATGTCTTTCGCAGCTCGCATGCCCTCCCCTCTCCCATTTATCGCGACTATTTCGAAGCGTGGCTCTGTCGGCCAGCTGGGGTTGAGGGGCAACGCGTCGCCGGGAATCAAGCGCTCGATAATCTGTGTATCGTCTACGATTTGTCCACGCATGCCAGTGGGGTACACGATTTCGCGGAGGCTATACGATCCCGACGCGAGCGCGTCATCAGCAGCCTTGTACGACATGCCGCCGCCCTGCATAGGATGTGTGGCTCCGGTCGTCAGTGCGCCTCGGTTTTTGCTCTTGGTGCCATAGCGTCGTTTGCTTGCCATAATGTGTCGAACTGCGGGAGGCGTGTGGTTTTTTGGTGTCGGATTGAGGGGGTATGTTTATCGAACTACATTGAGCGCGACGCCTGGCCACCTTAAATGCAGCTGGTACCGGTGGCTCACTGGCAATGGGCTTTGTTTCCTTGAACACAATCGCCTTTCACGAAGCTTGGACAAACCTACGGGCGAGCTTTGACCGACGTATTTGTATGGGCCGCCGTTCTTTGCTCCTTTCTCTTCCTTCCAAGGTCAAACACCATCGTGCTTCTGCACCAATACGGCTTCTTTGTTTACTTCATCTTCGTCCAAGCAGGCTGACAACACCTGTCTGACATTGTGTCCTCGAGTTGCGCGTGGCAACATATGAGAGTTGGGCTCTGATACTGGGCAAGCTCGCATAGTCGTGAATCGTCGAATCAGATGTACTGAGGTGAGCAATACGAAACTATTTATTCATTTAATACATGCCATCTGCTAAATTTCTGTGATCGGAAGGTTTAATAGCTATACTGCTTGTCCGTATCTGTTGAGGTATGGCCGTCTAAGCATTCCTAGAATGCAAGAGTGAGGTCGACACCCCAGCCCTCCAGCGCCTTGGGATCCTTGAGCGCCCTCAAACAGCTCGCTACCTTTGCGTACTCCCGCTTCGCGTAGTAGTGCATCAGTGCTCGCTGCATCCAGAAGTAAAAGTTCTGCACGTCCGCGGCAAGAGCGTACATGAGCGCAACGATCTCGAGCAGCCCAGCAAAGCCCCCCTCCCTCTGCAGGCCCTCCTTCTCATGCATGGCAATTGCGACTTTGTAGTCCACCAGGATATGTTTCCGTTCGCCCAAGCCCATACGAAGTCTGACGCCAAAATCTGGACGCTTTTCATGCCAGTTCTCGAGCGCCAAACGACGGCTGTCGCTAGCTGCAACATCTCTGTCGGTGGGAAGATTGCAAGCAGGACATTCGCAGTGGAATTGGTAGCTCTTCTGTAATTCTGCCCGTCGTTCCGCGCGGGATTTCGTCAGAGTCCCGATGTACGCCACGGTGATTTCCTCGCCGGCTCGGATTGGTTTGACCGCCGACAACGTCAGGGTGAATGTGCGTAAGTCCCACTTCCAAACCGCGTTCGGTGCGCAGCTAACCATCATATGACGGTGTCAGCGATCTATCGGCCGTACAGGATTCGATTGACTTGCCTATGATTGCACTTCGAGGTCTTCAAGAATACCCCGCTCGCTCGGTTTCTGGCCTTCGGCATTCCGGGGGGCACATGCAAGTCGATGCCAATGCCATTCGTGCGCACGATGCCCTCCTCCCGCGTGCACATCTCCGCAGGCTTGGAATTCGCGAGGTTGTACAGTTCCGCGCGTTCGGTGGCGCCAACGCGGTCAAACATCGCGCGGTGAAGTGTCGCGCGGGTCTCCAGGTCCAGCAGCATTAAAGACGGAGTCGAGACGATCGGATACTCCACAACGATAGCCTCGCCGAGGGCGATTTCCCGCAACGCGATCATGCCTTCGCCCTTTCCCGCTATCGCGACGATGGCGAATGGAGTCTCTGCTGGCATCGGGGTGGCGGGCAGGTCCCTCACGAGGCACTCCATGATTGGAGTGTCGTTGAAGATCTGGCCGTGCATGCCTGTTGGGTATTCGATGTCGCGTATGATCGGGGCGTAATTTCTGTCCATCTCCTGGAGGGTCTCATAGTAGTCGGGGCCATAGTTCTCTCTCGCCCACGCGTCGAGTTCCTTCTTGTTCGAAGCGTATGCGGATGTAAGCTCGGGTGGGAAGGGTGTCTCGTCGTCTGGATCCGCTCGGACAGCTGCGAGAGAGCTCGGGACCAGCGCAGGCTGAGCCGTGGGCTGGGCATGCTTTTGACCTTTGCCCTCAGACTCTTTGTTGCTGACCATGGTGTGGCGTAGTGGGGGTGGAACGATGAGCTTGTTCTATGTTGACGCTCACACTTTTATACCTTTCGTAGGACTGATTCAACACAAAAAGGGAGCTGCTTGCATCGAACGAATCAATAAGACAGATTAAATCCGTACATGCAGAAGTCCCTGCCTGAAACTTGACCAGTTTCTCCCTTTGTCTTTGTCCGTTGCTTGACCTTGGCAACTGTCACCTCCCGATGGACCTTCAAAAGACAAAGGGATCTCATTAGGGAGCAGTTTCAGACAATTGGCGCGATATATCACAATATCGATATGCAAGCAACCACCTGGTGTAGTCCCCGCGACCAACTTGAACGTCTACCGCCAGTCGAGACGCAGAAGGGTCCATGTAAGAAAACACAGGGACCCACATACTCAACGTTCAAGACCAAGGGGCCGACGGGGCAATATATGTACAACGGTGGGTACTCAACCTTAAAATCTTAAATAAAAGACTCTGTTCTGAGCAGGTTTGCGGTTTGGCATGCACAGCAGAATCCAAGCTTTCCCCTCCTGCTCCTCACAGGCCTCACCTGCAGCTACGCTTGTAGGGAACTGTGTCTTATACGAACTTAATACATTACAATACTTGCACCTTGGACAAAGCATTAGGACCTCAGGCCTCAGGATTGTTTGACGAGAATCCTATTAGACAGCGGGAGATAATAAATGAATGCAAAGGAAACCGTTAAATGCGCATAAAAGTCATGGATGCAGTAGTAAAGTCATGGAGTCATAGCAGGCGGAGCAAATGTATCGCAGGCGATAGTCGCAAAAAACTAGTAGGGTGAGCCAATTTCGAGTTCGACGTACGTGTACGTTACCGATTTCCCTCGACATCGCTCAACGCAGACCTCGAGTTATCCGCAGACGTGTCCAGGGGCTTCATCGCCCTCAACCCGGGTGCGATCGAGCCCTTGACCATCTCCCCGTTCTTGCGCATCGGGAACGGGACGTTGAGGTACGACTGCGGCGGGGAGAGCGGCGAGGCGGGGCTGAAGAGGAAGCCCTGCTCGATGGAGGAGATGAGCGCGGAGACAGGAGTGCGCATGGCGTCCAGGGGGAGCTGCACGTTTTTGGGGCGGGAGGGGGAGTCGGGAGGGGTCTGGAGGGATACGGTGGGCTCCTCGACGGACTCGGAGCGAGAGGAGGACTCGGATTCGGAGGCATCAGGCGTCGGCGACGCGGAGGCAGGGGTGTCAACCTGGGCCTCCTCGATGTGCTCTTCATCTGCGGGCTCACCGACGTCCACTACGGCGGCGGGGACAGGCGTCTCTTCCTTTTCGTCTTCCAATGCCTCGGGGACGGGCGAGGGCGGCAACGGCACGGAAGCAGGCACCACAACAGCGGGCTTCTTGTCCGCCGCTGTGGACTTACCCTTCAAAGCCGGTGCACTAGCCTTGCCCTTCAACGCAGGCGCACTAGCCTTCTTCGTGACGGCCGGGCGACCCCAGCTCGCCTTCGGCGCAGCAGGTTCCGCTTTCTTCGTGACGAGCGGCTTAGTGCGCGCAAGCTGCGCGAGCGTGGGCTGGGTGGCGCCACCTGCACGAGGCTTAGCAGGCTCGGCACGGGCGGAGGAAGATGATGATGCAGCAGCAGCGGGCTTCGCCACGGGTTTCGCTTTCTCGTTCGCCTTCGTGACGCCCGGCCTCGAAGACGTGGACGCGGTCAACGTTCTCCCCGTCGTAGTCGAGTGCGTAGATTTGTGCGAGACCTCAGGGTTGGACGCAGCGACCGTGGGTCGCGCGGGGCGCGAGATCGTCCTCGCACGTTTCGCAGTCGGCTCCTCCATCGCAGTGGTCGACCTCTGCGCTGGCTCCGGCTGTGCCGGACGAGCGCGCTTAGCCGGAGCTGCTGCGACAGGCTCCTCAGGCGTCGGCGGCCGGGGCACCCTGCGCGCCCCGCCCGTAACACGCTGGGGCGCAGCCCCTGCCTCCGGCTTCGCCGCCTGCCTGAACCCGCCCGGTGGACGGATGGGCCCGCTACGGGCTGCAGCGCTGTCTTGTTGCTGTGGTGGCCGTACAGGTGGCCGTCGCAGGGGCGGCGCGCCGGCGGACTGGTTGAGGCGGGGAGGCTGAGCCGCTTGTACGTGCGGCAGCACGGCATCGGCAGCCGAGCGGGGTCTGATAGGTCCGTCTCCCGAGCGGGAGGACGCCTGCGACACGGGACGCGAGGGTGGTCTGGAGGCAGGGGCTGGTGCGGGTCTGACGGGGATGATGTCGGGCGGTGGCATGTCGCGCCGTGTCGACTTTGCGGGCTCTGGGTGAGTAGTTTTCACGGTGTTGAGTGCGGAGGAAGAGGCGGAACGCGTGTGGGATGGGATGTGCACCGTAGAGGCAGCAGCTGTCAGGAGCGGCCGGAGGTTGAGTTCCGCGGGGGTAGATCGCGTGTGGGATATGCCAGGGCGTGTGGTTGTGTTGCTAGGCGCAGTCGGGCCCTTGATGTCAAGGTATTTTTTGGTTATGGGTGTGAGGGGTGAGATGAAGCTGTAAGGCAAATTATGAGCACGGATCGCTGGTGGCATGAAGAAAGGACACGCACTCGTTCACCCTGCCCGGGAGCAGGATCTTGTATGCTTCAAACACCTTTCTGCTCGCCTTCCTGACGTCGACGTTGGCGTCACGCGCAGTCGTCCGGATGATAGACTCAACCTCCCTCGCCCTCGCTTCCTTCTCCAGGTCCGGGGGATTGTAGCAGTTCAAGCAAACGAGAACGCCCTCTGTCGCCGCCAGCCGTAGCGTCGCCGACTTGTCTTTAACAGACTCCAGCAAGTACGGAATTATGCTCGGCAATTGCGTCCCTTCGATCACCGCAAGCAGACACGCGTTCGCGCGCTTGAGAAAGACCTTGTTCGAGCGTGTGCACAGCCCAAGGATAGTGGGCATATACAGCTGCAGGAGCGGCTCAAAAGACGACCCCAGTCCAGACGCGAGAGCAGACACGAGGTCGATGGCGGATCCGGAAAGCCGTGTGCGCTCGGAGATCATCGCGTTCGTGACGGGGCGAGAGAGAGCGCGCATGCTGGGGATGAGTTCGCTGGGAAAGTCGCATGCGCCGCTGTCATTGCAGAGTGCGGTGAGGGTGGCGATTGCTTTGGCTATCTTCTCCCAGGAGTCCTCTGTTTCCGGTAGAGCTATGGTCACGCGAAGCGGGTCGAGTGCGTGCTTGAGAGCAGAAACGGAATCGCACTGTCCGGTCTGGTTAGTAAACGCTACGACACTCTGGACAGCATAGAGCATACCTGAATGGGCGGCATCGCGTAGAAATGTCGCGCAGTAGGAGGAGACGGTCGTGGTACAAGTTGAAGGAGATAAAAGAGAAAGCTGAACTCGAAATGAACTTGAACATCGCGCCTTTCCTTTTTGGGAAGTCGCGCTTCAGTCCACATTGTCCGCTTCGAAAATCCACCTCTTCACTTATTTTTTGGACTCGTGGACAATGCCCAGTATCGCATAAATGAATCTAAATTTTCTTCTGTATACGCTGAGAAAATAGACCGGGACTGTTTTTTCACTGAGCGGTCAAACGAAAACCGTCGCGTTGTCAACGCGTTCGCGTCACCCGTGACCTGGTCTGTGCGCTTTCGTGCGAGACAGAAAACCTATGCAGCGCACACAAAATCAAGCAGCAGAGTCCATGAAATTCCAAATCCCATACATATTATAAGTACTACTACATCTACGGACACAGCTTCCCCGCAACCTCCTCCACCAACGCCTTCACCTCCTTCTTCTTCACCACGCCCCCCTCCTCCACCTTGCTCTTCAGCACCTCGCGCGTCTGCAGCACCTCCAGAAGCGGCGCGTGGTGCGTCTCGTAGTACGGCGAGAGGCGGAGCAGGAGCGCCAGAGATGCTGTCAGTCGATGCACTGTTTGTATGTTCACACCCGTCGTCAGCTGCATACGTGGAGTATCAAAGGAATGGGGATACGCACCGACTTCCTCGCTCCCCTTCTCCCTACCAATAGCCTCCACGATCGCACTACCCAACTCCACCTCCCAATCCCCATCCCCCTCCGCCGCCGTCTTCCCACCACCATGGCGCCCCTTGTGCAGATACGCAGCGACGTTAAACGCCAGACTCGCCGCAGCCGTACGCACAGCCGCGTCCTCATGCAACAGCGCCGGCACCAGCACGTCCGTTATCCCCGCCCTTCCCCTTCCCCCCACTAGCTCCCCCGCGAGCGCCGCGCTAGAAAACGCGTTCGCTAGGAGCCGCAGGACGGTTAGCACGTAATTCCTTGTACCAGCACCCGCGTCGGAGGCTTTGGCAAGGAGGATGGAGAGCGCCTCGAAGGCGGCGGAGTCGGCGTTTAGAACGGCGAGGCGCCAGAGGTCGGCGAGCGGGAAGAGCTGCGCGGGGGGCAGGGCGTCGGCGAGCTGCGCCGTCGCGCGTGTGGCGTTCGCCAGCAGAGACGGGGTGGGGCGTGGGGGGTGTGGTGGGGGTGGGTTGGAGAAGGATGATTTGAGGAAGGGGATGAATTCGTTCTCGAGGGTGGATTGGGCGGAAGAGAGGGTGGCGGCGGAGGGGGAGGAGTGGATGGAGGAGACGAGCTTGGCGAGGACGGTGTCGAAGGGTGGGACTTGGGTGAAGAGGATGGGTGCGAGGGAGATGGACTGCGTGGCGCGTAAGGGGAGAGACGCGTGTGGATGTGCTGTGGGAGTAATTTAGCGAATGAAAGTGTGTAGGATGGTGTGGCACTTACGGGGGAAGGCCTGGAAAAGGAGGAGGTCCACTTGCGTGCGCAGCTCATTCGCGTCAGCGCCTTTCAGCTCGTGTATCTACCCTTCACATCAGCACTCATCCCTCAAAAACACGAGGAACAAGCCAAACAAACAAACCTTCTTGCCATCCAAAAAGAATATAAACGTCGGCGTCACCCTAACGCCCCACTCCCCCGCCACACTCCCGCCCATCCCCACATTCAGATCCGTCTTCGAAAACGCCAGGCCCTCGCGCGCCTTCTCCCGCGCCAGCCCTTCAAACACGGGCTCGATCACCCTGCACGGCGGGCACGTGTCCGGCGCGGTGAAGAATGCGACCAGCGCGCGGTGCGAGTGGAGCAGGGAGCGCAGGGAGGACGGGTTCGTGGATAGGTGGATGGGTGCGGTAAGGGTCTGCGTGGCTGGGGTGGGCGTGGGGTTCGTGGCGGCGCGGGAGGCGACGGCTTGGAGGAGGGCGGAGGCGAGTTGGGGGTTGGGAGATGCGGATGCGGCGGCTGTTGAAGGTGTGGCGGGTGCGGCGCCGGGTGCGGGGCGGCGGTACATATTGTCTATCGTTGGGCGAAGAGCGGCGCCGAATGGGGTCGACAGGAAATCCGCAGGGAGATCTACGGTACGCGTTGTTAATAAAGGTTGGCGGGAATAAGAATCATATGGTCACCTTTGATAAACGGAGGGATGGACCCTCCCGTAAGAAAGCCTATGCAGTCGTTTGTAAATGAGTTGCAATTAAAGTCTGCGACGATCGTGAGACAAGAGTAGTGCAGCCATAAAGCCCGTACATACCTAGTAGATGATACTAAAGAGTGACGTTATGAGCAATCGTTCAAAGCATGAATAGGCTTCTGCGATACTCACTTTGTCGGCCGTGTAATGTTCTCGCATTTCGTTCAGGTATTCGTCAAATGTTTCCTCGTCCAAGGCTGTCTCGCCCATGTCGACTACCTGCAGCGGTGCGCCGTGCTACAATTTCGGTTAGTATCGACTCATAGCACGGCTTGACCTTGAACATACGCACATGAGACTTTCCAGGCTGCGTTATGCTAATTCCCTGGCCGTAGAAGACTTCCTTACCAAACACGACTACGGAGGTATGCCTAGAGACATTAGCCGGTCAGCCAGAGTACCAAACAAGCAAGGCAGAGTACTACGTACCAGATGCCGTCGATCTGCCTGCCTGTGAGCTGCCGCGATAGCTGTCGCGCCATGCCATTGCTCAGATCGTAAACGTATAGTTTGACGGGCTGAGACATCTTGTTATCCGGGGTATAGCGTATGAATCTAGAGTACAACAGTGGGAGTCGAAGGGAAAGAGAGAAAAGGCAAGGATATAGAGGGTACGCGGCCGGTACGCGCGTATTTATTGGGGCGCGCGACTCGGAACGATTTTTCTAGCAAGTCTGAAATTTCCTACTTTGTCTTCAACGACAACGACGACGACGAGCACCGTACAATGCCGCGAATACCACCCTCGATAGCCAGGGCCCTCGCTCGTCCTCCTCGCTTGTCCACTGCAGTCGTGCGGCCTCCTACTCTGTCGCTGGCGTCGACGTTTTCCGTGTCCACCTCATTATCGAACCCATTCCTTCGTTTCGCGCGAGCACCGTCTACATTCCTCTCGGGCTCCAATACCCCCACACTGTCCTTCTCACCGATACTTGCGGCGCTGCAGCAACAAGTGCGGCATAAATCGCGAGGGAACGAGTACCAGCCGTCGCAGCGCAAGAGGAAGCGCAAGCATGGGTTCTTGGCCAGGTTGAAGAGCACGACGGGACGGAAGATCATGGAGAGGCGGAGGGCGAAGGGGAGGAAATTCTTGACTCATTGAGACAGTGTAGAAGGCTATGGTCGTATGGTACGTCCCGGTTTTGAGACCCGTGTACACAGTGACACTGACTTTGAACTCGCATGCACAGTTTGACGTATCAGCCTCGCTGTTTAGGTAGAGCTGTGTGCTAGACCCTAATTTACAGGTCGATTCTACTCTTCGGCCTTGTAAAGCCTGATCTTGGATTCCTCGTCGTGACATACCATGTCCCAAAGCCTCATTTGTGGGTATGTCCAACGACGAGTGGTCCAATTTGCCACTCTATCGATCCTCTCGGCAACTACATATTAGCGCGAAAGAATGGCGTTCTTGTGACGAGTATCTCGGTGGTTATTCTGCCATACCAGAGCAGTCAACAATCGGTGGCCTTCTGCGCGATGCATTCGTGGCCCAGGAAAGTAGCTTCGCAGCTGGCGACTAGACACAACGCCTGTGGACGCTTTGCCCTGCCCTACATGGCCGCGCATCTTCCGAATGAATTTGCGACATCGTTGGTAAGTTTTTTCATCTCATCCGTGCGCCACAATTCCTCCGTCGTCTCTTTGCGCGTTTCTGACGGGCCAGGCCAATTTATCGAATATGTTGGTCTTATTGTCCTTGCTGGCAGAAAGGATTGCGGACGGGGAATTGCTGGACGGCTCACTGGCACTTACTGGCTGAGCATGGAGAAGCATTCTCTTGAATATTCGCGACCAGTATGTACTACAGTGCTGGCTCTCTGGGCCGCCTCTATTTCCTTAGTGCAAAACTACTCCTCCAATCGTGCGGTCGTGCTTGACTCCTCGCTCAGGCAACACATAGAGCTGCAGAGTACCTACTCGCTATTCTCCATATCGTTCAGGCCCGTATCTGCCGTCCAGCGGGGTCACAAACGCGACACGTATACGGTGCGTGTCTGTTCTGAATTTGCATCATATATGTTCTCCCACTTACTCATGGTCGACATAGCGAATGTACGAGGACGTTGTTCAACGTTCACCCATACGACTCGACTTCAATTTTTTTTCGGTTCCCGCCTCTCCTTTATCATCAGTACCCGTCCAAGATATTGGCCCAAGTATGTATATCACACTACACGATATAATCGAGCGACCATGACGTCGGCGGGCATCTCGGAGAGGACGTGCTAACTCAATCGAAGCTGTATTTCCTTTGGAACCGACGCCTCCTGTAACTTTGTCGTACGTTCAAATTCCTCCATGCTAAGCGCCTTCATCTCAAACGGCCATGGCAGGTGCACGACAATACCCTCCTGATCGTCTCCAGAAGATACAGCACTACAATCAGTACATCGGTCTCTACATATGGGTCGCCATACTGTCCCTGCTCGTGCTCCTCGCTTTCGTCCATATAGCTTCTCAACTCCTCAGCTGGCGGCGGCGCACGCACGCGGGAAGATACATTGGCAGGATCTTGCCTTACAACAGCTGCTCGAGGACGGGCAAGAGATGCTCGCGCTGGCTGCCGTCGGCGGCGCTCGCAATATATCGGAAGGTCACCTTTAAGAAGAGCAGGCTCGGGACCTACCTCCACATGGGCGGAAATGTCGCCACGCTGCTTTTGATAGTCGGTTACATCGCGCTTAACATTGCGTTGATATTTGGCGGACCGGGTGGCACAGGTATGTGGACTCTCCTTCGCTGGATTCTGTTATCCTAACACTCCAGACAGACATTGATTGGATAGCACACCACTGCGCACGGCTCACATTTGCCAACCTACCCATTCTCATCGGTCTGACGTCTAAGAACAACATTCTCTCGTACGCCACCGGATTCTCGTACGAATCTCTCAACGTGCTGCATCGCTGGTGGTAAGTGCCCATTTCTCCCCAAATCCACACATACAAACACCGCTTTACAGCGCCCGCATGATCATGGCGTTCACCGTGATCCACGTCGCAGGCCGCGTGCACGTCAACGAGCCGACCACCGACGTACGCCGCGCCGGCACAGGCTACGTCCGCTGGGGCATCGCCGCCTTCATCGCCTTCTTTTGGCTCGTCCTCTTCGCCGCGCGGCCCCTCCGCAGCCGCTTCTACTCGTTCTTCATCATCCAGCACGTCGTCTCCTTCCTCTTCGCGCTCGCCGCGCTCTGGGCGCACCGCCCGCAGGTCGCGCCGTGGCTGTACTCCGGCCTCGCGGTGTATTTCGCGGATCGCGTGGTGCGCACGGCGCGGATTTTGTGGCATCATGGCCCGAGGATGCTGAAGAAGGAGAGGGATTTGAAGCCGCAGGCGCTTGTTGAGGCGTTCTCGCCGACCATGCTTCGTGTGACAGTGCTCACGACGATGACCTGGATTCCTGGTACGTCCCCACACCTTTATTCAGGCCACTGTACTAATTCGTATGCAGGCCAGCACGCATATCTGCACGCACCGTTCATTAGCGCCGGCGGACACCCGTTCTCCATCGCGTCCATCCCGCAGCCGCTTACGCAGGTCGACGACGCGCGCGCTCCCCAGGCGCACCAGGTCATGCTCATCACCGTGCACAAGGGTGTCACCAAGAAGCTGTACGAGGTCGCCATCTCCGGATCCGATGACGATACCAGTGCTGCGGACACGATCGTGGAAACGAAGAATGCGGTTCGACATAAGAAACGGTGGCCATGCAAAGCGATATATGCATGGACGGAGGGGCCGTATGGGAAGTACGCAATCAATCTCCTTCGTATAGCGTCCAGGATTGACGTTGGCTACGTATACAGTCTGCAGCACCTCGATTACTTCCAGACGCTTATGCTGGTTTCGGGGGGCTCTGGTGTGACATTCACTTTACCGCTCATGCTCGACATTGTGCGGCGCGCCCGCTCAATGCACCTGGGGCACCCGGAGCTCTCGGTAGCGACGTCTCGACTGACTTGGATATGGACTATTCGAGAAGAAGGTACACCAGCCGTAATTTCCACACTATACAGCAGCTGACAATTTTTCTACTAAACAGAAAACATAGAGTGGATCGGTGACCAGCTGGTAGAGGCTATCGCCCTGGCTCCTCCCGGCCTCCTCCGCGTCCGCATCTTTGTGACAGGGAAACCGCCACCTCCACCCCAGGAGCCAGTGGAGTCCAATTCAGACAGTATGGAGATGGTGACCAGCTACTCGTCGGATCTCAAGACACACGCTATCGCGCCCTCAGCTCACAACCAATCACGCGCACCATCCGTTCAGCCCGCACCCGCACCCGCACCATCACCTCCACCACAGGAGCCGCATTTCGCATCCTTCCCCACGCTCCCGTTCGAGCGCGGCCGCCCGGACGTGCGCGCGCTCCTCGAGGAGGAGGTCGCGGCGACGGATTTCTCGGACTGGGTCGCCGTGGCGGCGTGTGGGCCGAGCAAGCTGGGCGCGGACCTCGCGGGCGCGGTGAGCGATGCGATTAGCCCTGGGAAGGTGTTTCGCGGCGAGCATAGGAGGAATATATATTTTACGCAAGGTGTGTTCGTTCGTGTCCTTCGCCTCGGTCACAGTTTCTCGTTTGCTGGAGTTTCGTTCGCTGACAATGGACGGCAGAGGAATATGGCTATTAGACACCTCGATTGTGCAGTTTCCACCCCCTCTCCGGAATATCTTGCGCAATGTCAGCATCATCTTCTGGTTCGAACAACTTGCAGGACGCACGGATCCGCTTCACTTACGGGTTTCCTTGACCCTTTGACGTTTCTTGCCGAAGCCCCTATCACCGACTCTGCTCTTCCCGCAATTCTAGACACCGACCGCTTCGTCAGAGTAGTCTATCGCGTCCTCTATGGCGGCCATATAATCCGCAGCTCTGATTCACTCTCGGCCCAGATTTTTGTAGCCTTCAATTGTACGTCCGTATCCGAAATCCATGTGTCTGTAAACTTCTGTGCCTGACTGATTCAAAGCACGAGTTTGCCCATCCGTCAGTCTCTTTTTTTTTTTTTTTTTTTTTGGTAGAGCGATTATGATGCGAGCAACCGACACAGCAGGTACGACATTTGAGTGCCATACCGTCAGGCCCTACGCATTCCGCTAGCTTCGCAGGAGTTTCACCCGCATGTCCCATCCGTCAGTCTCGCTTCCATCCTGCTAGGTGTCTCCTCCATCATGTGGACGTTTTGCAGGTCCCACTCATTTGTGGGATCTCATATGCTAAGTAGGGCGAGCGGTGCGGGCTGTTCAAGTCGTGCCTCCCTGAATAGGGCCTCAAATTTCTGAATGAGCAAGGTGTGTATCCTGACTCTACGTGATTTCCAGTCCTTCGGCCCGCTGATCTGCATATGATGACTTGTTGAAGTTGTAGGTCGAATGGTCTTATTACTGCGGCAACGTCGTTTCTCAGCTGCTATGGTAAGTATCAGTAATATTGCTTGGGCGCCAAGTGTTCTCATCTAAGGATTACCAGTGCTCATCCAAGCACGTGAGTGTATCACCAATGTGTGCGGTCAGCATTAATTGGGTCAGCAGCTCAATTTCTCCAAGTTCTCAATGACACCGAAGTAAGCAAGGGAGAGTACAAATAGACGGCGTTTGAGGATACCATGGGTGTATTTTATCATCCACATAGGTCTCGGAACATCTGAAAAATTATACCGTCCGTTGCAAATATGTCTGCAAACTCTGTCGTGTACGTCGTTTCCGGCGCGACCCGTGGCATCGGTGAGTAGGAAGTCTTTCGCGACGGGAGATTGTCCAATGCCTCGGATTCTGACCACGATCATGTGTAGGTTTCGGACTGGTCAAAAGCCTCGTCCAGCGCGAGAACGTGGTCATATGTGCTGGTGCACGCGACCCGGCCGTAGCCACGAACCTGCATGCGCTCGCCAAGCAACATCCCGGGAAGCTTCACATCGTGAAGCTCGTGTCCGCAAGCAAGGAGGATGCCGAGGCCGCCGCGGCGCTCGTGCAGAAAGTTGCTGGACATATTGACGTTATCATCGCCAACGCCGGTGAGTGCAGTGCTCAGACAACGGGTGTGTACGGCTCCTGATCTAAGGGTGTGCAGGTATTGCCGATACTTGGGTCGCTGCCAATGAGGTGCCCATAGACGAGGTGGAGCGTCATTTCAAGGTAAGCGTAAAATCGCAGGCCCGTCCCTCAAGTTTGCTATATATTCATACCGATAGGTCAACGCCGTCGGTCCGCTAGTGCTCTTCCAAGCCTTCTATCCGCTACTTCAATCGGCGCCGAGTATTCCCAAATTCGCCGTGATCTCTACGATCGCGGGGAGCATCGAGGTCGGTGCGGCGGTCCCTGCTAGACTCTCTGCGTATGGCCCCTCGAAAGCTGCCGTGAACTTCCTCACTCGCAAGATCCACTTTGAGAACGAGCGCCTTAGTGAGTTGAAGTCCTCCCGCATCATGATGCTAGATGAGACGACCAATGTTAATCGCGACCGCCCAGTTTCCTTCGCTCTGCATCCGGGCGCAGTCGACACCGAAGGCGGTGAGCAAATCTCATCTGAGACTGTTGAATCCATGCTCAATCATTATGTCTCAAACAGCGCAAATAGTGGGCGAGAAGGTTCCGGAGGTAGCGGCGACACCGAAGATTACTGTGGAGGAGAGCGTGAAGGGTGTGTTGGCGAGGATCGACGAGGCGACGCGCGAGAAGACGGGAGGCACGTTCCTTAACCAGGACGGAGAGACGGTTCCCTGGTGAATGTGGTTTGAATGTGACGATGTATCTGACTACAGAGTTATCTTGTAAGATTTGCATGGTCGTAACTATCATCTCTCGACTCTAGTGCCACCTCAGCGTGTTCAACAGCTCCTTAGTGCGTTGAGGAATGACTGAAAAAGTGTTATTATATTTTCCTTCTCAATACTACAGTACACAAATGCGAAACGAGGGAGCAGAATGAGATGACAACCACTCCGGTCGTGCCTGTTCGCCGTTCGGGACAACGTTGCGAACTTGCAAAGCGTTGTTTGTTCTTGCTTGCCTAGAGCCTCCGTCCGGTAACTCGGCATTCGGCAGCGTATCCAGCGACTCATTCTGGAGTCGACCTGGAGGCGTCTTCGTCTTTGCATCGAGCATCCTCTGGGAGAATGTTATACAAAGAATGCCTTCTGGTTCTGCTTTCTCCGAGCTATCGCTTTCCAGGTCTTGAATGCACTCCCTCAGATCCTCCTAGACCTCACGCTAGACGAAGAACGGGGTGGGTAAGGGCACCCAGCCATGAGCAAATCTAGGCGGATTCTCCACGAGTTTCGAGCCGCTCTAGGTCGACGAAGCGCAGGTCAGAGCTCGATCTCGAGCCCGGGTACGGCAGTACTACTTTACGAGTGTGACGGAGATTGCGATCCGCGCAGGGCCATACGTTGACGAGACTGGTCGGTAACCGCTTGCAGATAGCGGATGCTAATTATGAAAATTTTCAGACACAGGTTTAGCATCGAGGCGCAGCATGTCTGCCTCCTGTCCTCCGATACAGGTCTTCAATTAGTCAATGTTATATACCCACGATGTTTTCAAGGAAAGGACGCTTACATCTTTCTCAACCACCACCACCACCACCACCACTATGGATAGAGTACCCTTGGAAATCTGGCAGTACATATTCTCACTAGCATGCATGGATAGCGGAGAGACGGGACATGCCCTATCCCTTGCTTCGCATGCCTTCCGTTGGGCGTTGCAAACGACTACATTGCAATCCGTCTCCCTCCAAGGACGACAGCAAATCATCCAGTTCGCCGCGTTCTTCAAGCAACGTACACCATCACTTCGACGCATTCGCTACTTGCACATCCGCAGCAGCCAAAACCAACCCCACACAGAAAGGGAATACGAGGCAGTCGCGTGCATCCTCGCGCTCGCCGGCCCCTCCCTGCGCATCGTCACCCTCGACCTCGCATCCCAGTACGGCCACCCATACAGGAGCGACATGTCCGTCGGGCTCCCCCCGTCCAGCTTCCCCTCCCACCTCACAGAGCTCGTCCTCCACGGCGCGCGGCTCCCCCCAGACACCGTCCTCCCCTCCCTCACGCATCTCTCGGTGTCCCGCATTCCCCTGGTGAACGACCCCCGCGTCGCGGTTACCCCCTTGCCGCGCTGGGGCGAGGTGAGCTGCGATATGCGCTTCCCGGGCGACCTCGTCGACTTGGTGCAGCGCATCGCGCGCCTCGCGCCTCACCTCACGCACCTGCGCGTGCTCGGGTACTCTCCCGTACAGAGGAACTTCCGCGAGGACGTCCTGGACGTGCTTCCGGGCACGCTGCGGCAGTTTCAGCTCGAGATGTGCTACGAGCCGTGCCCGCCGCAATTGAAGGTGAAGCCGCGGTCTAGGCTGGAAATCATGAAGGAGAATTGGGCGGCGTTTGCTGTCATAGCGTGCGAGAGACAGGGTTTGGTTATGCTTGGAGAGAGCGATGGTCGGGAGTCGCGAGCGGAGTGGCTTGATAGTGTACATGGGGATGCAGGTGCATGGTACGAAAATTAGACGGCTCTATGGTCGCGTATGAGTATGATACACATATATAGAGGTCAATACATAGACTACAGCTACTGCATATCGCGAGAGCCTTCTGCATACCAGAACATGTACTGATTTTGAACACTTTCAAGCAGACACCTGAGAGACACCGTCAATTTCTCGCCGCTAAATCCGCGGAGGGCTCCTATCCACCACTGATTACTAAGTGAAATGTTGGTCTGCAACTTTACAAATTTCCTAATTACTCAGCGCGTCGGGCGTCTGTCAGCATCTCCTTGCGCTTGTGTAGACAGCACTTATAGCGATGGCGGAGAGAGAAATGTGTTTTCATATTTCTCTTATAAACAGATGCGACCAGCTATCAGACTCGCACAAAATTTTGTCCGCCATTTCAAATCGACCGCCAGCATGCCTGAAAAACTAACCCTTTACACCGCCAAGGTATGTGGTTTGAAGGATCTCACTGCAGGTGGAATCAGCAATGCTAACGATATTGACATGTAGATATGCCCCTTTGCACACCGAGTATGTGTGCTTCGTGATATTTTCTACACGCTTTACTAAATGTACTTATCCTCGGCTTCAGGTTGAACTGGCGCTCGAGGAGGTCGGCGCAAAGCACACAAAATACCCTGTGGATTTATATGACAAGCCGTCGTGGTTCCCGAAAGTCAATGCACTCGGCAAGGTGTGTGCATACATGCAGCCCCTCCCGCACCTGTACCATCCTACGATATCTAACTGGGCTCATCAGGTTCCTGTCATAACGTACGGTGGTCCCGAGGCACCCCCCGAAGACCCGTCCCCAGAAGCCGAGAGAATAACCGAGTCCTCCATCCTCGTCGAGTTCATCGCCGACCTCTACCCCTCCTCCCCGCTCCGCCCCGCCGACGCCGTCGGCCGCGCAAAAGCGCGCCTCTTCATCGACGTCGTCTCTAACAAGTTCCTCCCCGCCTACGGCGCCGTCGTCGTCCAGGGCAAGCCCGAGGCCATATTCCCTGGCGTGGAGGCGCTGCAGGACTTGCTGCCCGCGGACAAGCCGTTCGCTCTCGGCGATACGTTCACGATCGCGGACGTGTCCGCCCTACCGCTCATCGCACGGCTCGAGGTTGCGCTGGTGAACGATGCGGGCGCGTTTGCCGTCGGGGAGGGCCCGAAACTCCTCAAGACGCTGAGTGAGGATCCGAAATATGCGCGGTTCTGGAGGTGGTTCCAGGCTCTGAAAGCGCGCCAAAGCTTCAAGGCTACGTTCGACGAGGTGAGCTTCCTTGCTGAGGCGCCAAAGTGTCCAAGGCTGATTTTTTTGTGCTCAGGCCTACTTGAATGACGTATACGTCAAGAAATTGGTTGAATTGCGCAAGTAAACCTAGCTACAGTCAATTCGGGGAGTGACGGTTGTACATTTTGATATGATTCATGGACATATAATGGAACTTGAATACGAATCTGATTTACGCGCCTCTTTCGCCCACATCTAAGCTCGATTCACTGCTACAGCTGCGCTGCCACTGGAGATCGTCCAGTTGCCCGTAGTCTCGTTTGGACAGCTACAGAGGACGCCTGCGAACATAGATACTTGCCTGACAAATATTGCTCATTAATATTGCTTGTAGTGTAGCGCTGTTAAAACATACTTTATTTAGATCGCGCTCATAAAGAAGGACGATAGGTCAGAGCGGATCTGCTCTACTTTCTTGCTCATAGCTACCGCAGCTCCTACTTTCAGGCAACACTGTGGTGCCCATCCATCACCTGTTGCTTGAAACTCAGCCCCAAAAGACGTCGGGCCCAACGACAACTCCGCGTATGCTCCCAGTCCGAGGACGTCTGGAAATTTAGGAGCAACCTTGCCGTGTTTTTGGCACCATTCGTGTACCAGGGATGATAGAAAATCCTTTTTCGTGATGAAGGTGCACCAATACTCATCGCAGTACAACCTCCGCGTACCCCCTTCCTGGCACCGTTTGTCGTGTAGTGGTAGGGGAGCGATTGTTTTGGAGGGCAGGTCAAGTGGGAATATCTCCCAAAGATGGGAGATATTGTAGAAGCCCGATAATAGCCGCACTCTCTGCTCATAGGTGAGGTCCGGATCGTCGTTCCAAGCCGCTCGACCTTTGAGCATCATCGTGTAATATGCCCGGCCCATAAGATCCTGGAAATCGAGGCGCTCCGAGACGCGCATAGCGATTGCGACATCCCGCCCTTGGTCCAGCAACGAATACCATGTCGATGTCAATCTTCTGCTAAGCAGATGATGCTTGCAAAGAGCCGCCACTTCCGTAACCTCCTCAAGCGTCGGTGAGGTAGACGACGAGAGCGTTGGTGGGTAGGATCTGAAAAGATTTTCCATCGTTGGTGGGTAGGATCTGCAAAGAGTGCCCAGCGCCCAGTTTTCTAGCGTCTCAAACTGATACTTGTGCGCGATTCGGGCGAGGTTGGTGAGTCGGAGGATATTGGTACCTACGGACGGCGATGCGAATTCTGGAGGCCTATAGCATTCATCGTCATCATGTACATTTCCTCACAATAAACGCGCATAGGATGCTTACAACGCGTATAATGACCACATCAACGCGTGAAACTCTGCCACAGAGTCGCCGGAGAGGATGATGGGATCCTCGTCGCTGCCACCTCCGGAGTGAGGCGTCTCTTGACCTAGGTCAAACATGGTATGGAATGCCGAGCCATCCCTCCGTAGATTCGACCGGTGAACCTGACCAATCCATGAGACAATGCGTCAATCTCACGATCTCAAGCTTGGAGGACAAGGAATTTAGCGCGCCTTGAACAGCGTGCTTTCGACCTGGACGACGACGTTGCCGTCGCATATATAATAATCTGGGTCATGTACTACGGCCATTGGTCGAACTGCGTCGTTGTGTGGATTGAGGTCGCAAGGTGCCGTGAGCCCCGTACGCGTGCTACTACTAGTACTAAGTGGTAAAGGTGAGAAAGACACGTCGCGCGCCACACGATTCGGCGCCTGATCACTTGCGGCTACCTACTCATAATATCTCCACCAGATTTCCTCTGACACCTAGAAAGCGCATGGGCATTTGAGTGACAGCAAGCCACTATGTCTAGCACACAACTGGGACATGAAAAAGGAGGTTTCCTTCAGCACTAACAAAACTCGGCATCGCGGTCAAAAGAGCGGAAGAGAAACAAGAAAGATTTTTCTGAGTCCCCGATAGCGTCGGTAATAAGTAACTAGGGATATGGGAGACCGGAGACGAGGTGTGGCGGTGGCTAAAACACAAGGTAATGGGAGGATCGAACAGCAAGAGAGACGAATGAACAGGTGATAATGACAAGGGGGTCTAGGACAGCCGTACGGGGGCGGCAAAAGAGCGTGTGTGCGTCGGTGGGTACGGACGAGTTGGACGGGCCGCGCCGGTGTATGGTGCCGGGGAATCATATGGGGGGTGATCATGCTGATCGCAAAGTACGGGCGCTGGGTACGCGCAGCGGCGGTGGGAGCGGGTGGGGTTTTCGAAGCGGCGGTGAGAAGGGATGGACAGTAAGGTTTGCGGGCGCGCAGCCGGTGTGAGTGGACTGGTGGCGGGCGGTAAGATGAAGCGGTGCGATGCGACGGGGAGTGCAATGAGTACGAGAAGCAATGCGAAAGAGAAAAATAAGACTAATAAAGGCAACATGGTCCGAAGACAAGAAGAGGTAGCGCGAGCATGGGACAGTGAGGAGGTCGAAAGCAGGTGGTGTGAAGTGAAGCGGAGGAGTGCCAAATGAAGAACGGACGACTGTACACCCAAAACACCCAGAAAAACCATGAGAACAAGGAACGAAATGAGCGACGACACTCGCGCGCATTGGGGAAAATGCGTACGCGGCGGAAACACCACAACGGGTGTTAATGGTCTTGGACGGTATCACCATCGTCGCTCAGCGTCTCTACGTGGACTCCTCTACTCGAGCTCACGCTCCTGATATCTCGGCCTTCTTCTGCTAACTCCGCACCCACGTCCCGAGGCGGCTGACTAGCAGCGAGCGCATCCTCTTGCACATCGGCATCCGTCTCCGGACTCGAGCCCTCGTCCACCGCTTGGCCTGCGAAATCGGGTTTCCGTAGTGCTTTTCGGAACGCGTCTGCCATGATCGCAGCGTCTGCACCGGAGAACGGGCCCGAATCGCCCGTGGAATTAGCGCGGGAGATCGTGGAGGCACCGTCGTGACCTTCGGCGGACGCTCCAAGGGGCGCGCCGTGTAAGCTCAAGCTCCGACCCCGGTCAGCCAGCGCCGCACCAGCCGTAGCGCTGGCAGCGACCGCTGCCGCAGGACTGAGTAATGGCGAATGAGGGGTTTGGTCGTTTTGGACATTCGCCATCATGGGACTTGCGGAGCCCATGGACCCACGGTTGGAGTCGGCAATGGCATTCCGGCGCATGCGTCTCATGATGAGAAACACGAGAATGCCACATGTGAGGAGGGCGAGGAAGCCGAGTACGACGATGACGGCGATGGCCCAATGCGGGAAGGACGCACTCTTTGAGCCAGGAGCGAGACCCGAAGAAGATGCCGACGACGCTGCGGAGCCCGCGGCAGACCCAGAGGCAGAGGAGTGCGCTGCGGCGGAGATGGATGATACGGAGGCAACCGACGCGGACGATGCTGCTGCTAGGGAGCTTGTCATGGACATGGACGATATGACCGAGTCCGCAAACGTCGTTTCTGAGAAGTCTCAGTACATGTCTTTCTTTGATAGCGTAGAAATCAAACTCACGAACGGCGTTGAACGTAGACTGTGGTAACGCATTCCCATCGAGGGCCACATCGTTCCTCGTTACCACCCAATAGAACGGCCGACTTATGTTCTTGCCGTTCCATTGACTGCCCCGCGCACCTTGCCACCACGAGTCGTTCACTTGGTAAGTGATCAGTCCTGCGCGATCTGTGGGGTTGTCAACGTTCGTCCATGAGTTGACCATCGCCATGGAATCTTGTTGGAAGAGGTATATGTTGACCAGGTTGGTCTGAGCGAATTGAGGGAGGCGGCTATTCCCTATATGACGGACGATGTTGTATGTGTGAGCGATCTAACACCAGTTATCCGATGAAAGTGGGCACATACAAACGAAAGCCGCATATTCGTGTTGCGGGATGACGGTATCGGCGGTGGGGAAGCAGGAGAACACATTGTTGCCAGAGTTGATCTCGCATTGACTCTGTGCCGCCTCTTCATACGACAATCGCGAAGAAAAAAACGATGTCAGCAACATCGGACTGAGCATAATATGCAAAATGTACGCCGAACGCGTCGAATGGGACGTGGAACGCACCGACAGCAGGTAAATCAGCGACCTGGCGAGTGGAGTGACTCATTGCCTGCAAGCTACTCCGTCTGCTGGACTCCG
Source organism: Plicaturopsis crispa FD-325 SS-3 (assembly GCA_000827205.1). Classification (NCBI taxonomy): domain Eukaryota; kingdom Fungi; phylum Basidiomycota; class Agaricomycetes; order Amylocorticiales; family Amylocorticiaceae; genus Plicatura; species Plicatura crispa. The sequence goes on along the minus strand of KN832564.1, from coordinate 159,464 downwards.
GTTCTCGGTGCTGTCTTCGCCGTTTTGCCCGCGAGGTCGAGGGGGCTGGTGCGGCAGTTCTGGCGGGCCAAGGAGAGGACCACGACTGGTGTGCAGACATTCGTCGGAGTCTAATAGTAGGATACGAGTAGGATTACGAATAAGTGTCTGAGCAAGATGGGGGAAATTCAGGTCTAATGTAGACGGTGTTGTTGGTGGTGAGAGAAAGCGATGTGTCGACCGCAGAGGTACAATGGGCATTATCCAGCGAAGGATACGCGAGGACAAACGGAGCCCTGTGAGCAGGTCAGCGGGAACAGCGACGAGCAAGGGGCGGACGTCGAGGAGAAGAACGGCGACGAAAGGGAGGGAGGATGTCGCAGGACCGCCAGCCAGCGTTCAGTCCGCCAAAGATTTCTCAAGACCCCCGGTCACCATGCCGTTTTCGTACCCTCTTTCCTGGGCGACTCGTGCGGCGTTAAACTAGTCTCAAATTGTAGGTATTTTTCCATGCAGGTACTTCATATACTGCTGAGTCCCTTTACTTTCTTTCTCTAGCGCTACACCAACAGAGAAAATAGAAAGGACCACGAACTTTTCGTTCAACTTGAACGTTTGAACGCTCGAGAGCCTCGACTGAAGCAAAATCAAATTACATCACGCGCCGCATCATCACAGCTCGAAACAAGGTGCTCACATTCAGCAACTGTCCGAGGTCCTCCTGCCCCGGCTCGCGTCGCTCGAGTGCGGAACGAGAAGACCCTCCCGTGACTCTAAGTGGCCGAGTCACCATATTTTTGTGACTGCCCCTTTGGGTTGGCGGGGTGTCACGATCGGCTGGTGACCGCCAGTGGGTACTGCGAAAATGAACGATATTCGATTCCTGTACTACTTACTCGTCCTACTGTAACACCAACCCTTTCCTCCTTCTCGCCGTACTCTACACTCTCATAACACGTCAGTTTTTTGCACGAATCAACCCTCGGAAGGCCATGTATCATCGCACTGAGCCGGTGATTGACCCGGTGCTTCTTCTTCCACGCAACTCGTCATCTCCGCAAGATCTTGCCACGGTGCTCGCTACTCAAACTGGCAGCCTCGTGCCCGAAGGCGCTTACCAGCCTGCCCAGCTGTACGCCTCTGTTTCTCTTCGCTATCATTCTAGTCTATACATCATGATTCTGACGGTCTCGTTGCTCGTTTAGCGGACTCAGATTGGCATACACGGTGGGACTACCCACAGAGGTCGAACACGCTTACGTCCCGCCCAATGAGGACACCAATGTCGAGCCACTCGGAGAGGTTCTGGTACCCAACGGGTGAGTCTGAGTCCGTATCACAGAGCCTTCGTTGTATTCAGGACCTTATCGCTACAGACAACCGAATCTCAACATCAACAGCACAGGCAACAACATTGATGAATCGAGTACCATAGGCGCGGTGGGAGTATCGGCGACAGATCAGCGCGCGTGTAAGTACCAGCTTTACTCGACCGTCTGATCATCTCAATAACGCATGCACTTTGTTGTACAGCAGCCTTCCAAAGCCCTGTACCCGAGGCCCATGCCGCGGTATCTCCCATGCGAACGGAGGTGGGGAATCTCGTGCCCGAACACATGTTCGAGGCTCATTTGTATGTTTCATATCCACTGCCGTCCAGTAGCATGTTCTAACCACGACTATTGCACATACTACATAGGGAAACCATCAAGAGAAAGGAGCCTCTTCAGGCAGCGTGCACTTATTTCAATGTCCGGCATGCCAAGAAGGCGAACCTGGGGAAGCTCCGAGCGGCACTAGTCCGACACTGGTATGTCTTTACATATGTGTGTTGGCTTCGGTCTTATATAAGACAGGTACGGGAACACGGGCCAGCGTGGCATCACTTCACGAGCACCAGGAAGCGACCAGCTACGCTCCGTACCACTTCCCGTAGCTGCAAGTCTGGTACCGCGTCGCCCAGGCTCGGCGCCTAGTCCTCAATCCCACAGAACCTAGACATCACCACTACCGACG
>KN832564.1:27079-149530 GCA_000827205.1 Plicaturopsis crispa FD-325 SS-3 | reverse complement strand
AACGAGCAATGAGGGGCAGACAGAGATGCGAGAGGGTGTACCCCACTGAGCGAGCATCACTGAACATGAACGTGTTGTGTAAGATGGATGCAGCGTGCATACTGAAGTAGTACTTACCTTCCCTATTGTCCCTTTGTGCAGCACCTCGCCCGGGCTCATTAAGAACGCTCTCAAAAGCCACCCAACGCCGTGCCTTTAAGGTCGAAACGGATCGAGGGCGGGGGTGGACAGAGGTGTTGGGCGATGAATGGGAGAGTCTTCGAACGTCTAGTAGCGGGCGGCGGTCAGTAGCGGGCGGTGGTTGAGCGTCAGCGGGCCGAAGCCGAGTGTTTTTTAGCAGGGCAAGGCGGTGACCTAGCGCGACGAGCGAGCGCCAGAGGGCGGTGACCTGAGCGTGACAGAGGCAAGGGCAAAGGCGAGCGAAAGGGTTATTGCTTATGTAAGCGATCGACTTTGCGGTGACGCGGCAGCGGTGACCCGACACCAGGTCACCGGGAGTCCGGTATAGAACTCCTTGTCCAAAACCTGCACACAAAGCGTGTCGCCGCACCAGGAGACGACGTAAAAACACTATGCAGTCGTCTACTACTCACTAGAATCCCTGCCAGAATTATCCAGCATCAGCAGACGCGACGAGGAACCCGGAAGATCAGGTCGGGCAGCAGTCTGGGCTCCGGTGTGGCTGACCCGGTGATGTGAGCTTCAGCCCATATCCTCGTGCTCACAGTACGCGGGCGTCTTTGCCGACCTGGAAATCGTATGCGCGAGCCATCGACTACGCGGGGACCCCCGCCGCTCAGGGAATTTACCCTCGATGGGGAATTGACGCCGTGCAAAAGAGCAGGAGACCCAGCGTCCCTGAAGTCGCGGCACGAAAATGCTCAAGTTGTACGACATCGTGGTAAGCAGAAGGAACCCATCGATGTCACCCCCTCAGGCTGATGACGACGAACAGGAGCTTGCAGCGAAGAGCTTGGATCGATGGCACGGTTGACTTCGCAGCAATCGATCATCGAAAGTATCCGCGAGTGTGATGCGGACTCGGAAGTGGGTGACATGTACGCACGCAACCCTTGCAGCCCGAAGACTCTGCGCGTTCTTTGCCAATGGGCGACATCCGAGAGGATGATACTCCCCTTGACGGTGGCTTTCAATAAAGCCTGGGAGACCCGAGAAGTCCCAGATATCGGAGAAATCCATTTATGTCCCTGCTCGGAGGTATGCGCCGATTAGCCTGGACGCCGATGGAGAAGAAAAAAAGAGACGCTCACTGCGTGCGGTATGTCTTCACATCGTCATCGAGGCTTTTTTTATGTCCTACGACGAGCGGGCGAGCATGTTATCGATCCAGCGTCCCGGGTCCTGGAAGCGCAGTAGCCTCGCATCCTGGCACGGATAGGCTTTGGTTGAAGGGCGTACGAAGAGCGTGGACGAGGGGGGTCTCGGGGCCAGTTACGTCTATCGGCGCGCGACACGGGTGGTAGAAAGCTTGCTGCGCGTGCCTCGTAAAATTAAAACCTGCGTACAGATAGCAGGCCTGCGTTATCAGTACTACTTACAGCGCCCGGGTCGAGGGGAATAAACGTGCCTTGTGCTAATAATGGCGAGGCAGCGATGCACACAACGGATAGATAAGTACTCGAGTTTCAATCCGCGAGGTTGAGGGATTTCTCTCGACGGATGGTAACACGAATCGGAAGAGCATGTACAGACCAAGCGTAAATTGGAAGAAGCAATTCGTGCATATCACCGTGGATCTCTCGTTATACGCGGTAAAACGGGGGCGATCTGAGGCACGCGTAGCAATGCACTAAGTAATCAATCCAGAGTGTAAGTGCTTCGACGCAGCCGCAGCTGAAATGATGCTCACCGATACCAAATCTTGCGGGAAATCCAAGGGCGTGCATAGGCTCCCATGCATCTGCCGCATTCAAGTGCCTGGAGGCGCGGGGTAACTCCCTGTAACTCCGGACAAGGCTAGTGGTGCACAGTTTGGAAGCAACATTTGTTAAGCAAGGTCACATACATTTTCTGTATATCGATACACGGATAGCAGCAGCAGATTTACTTATCGAATACACTCTGGTTGGCATCACCTGGGGGCAGAGCCGACCGTTCATCCACGCCCAACGTATGGCATCTCCGTTGCCCTATCCAGGAAGAAAAATCAGCAAGGTAGGTAACATCGGATGTAAAGGCTAGAATACGCACATGATAACGAGCTCAAGTACCGTAACATCCGTCGGCAGCCCCGCGATATGGACGACGGAATTAGCGACATGGCTCACATCAAAAGAAGCTTCGGGGCGCTGCGTGCCATCGGGCTGCGTCGCGCCAGGGAGACTGGATAGTCGCGCCGAGAGTGGTGTCGCGGCGTTTCCTGCGGGACGAGTTAGTTCATCTGGTGTCGAGCACGAGAAGATAGGAATGTAACGCACCGATGTCGATCTGCGTGCACGTAATCCCGTACTTGCGTCCATCGAGCTGCGTGCTCTTCGTGAGGCCCGTAATGGCGTGCTTGGTGGTGGTGTACGGGACGGAGTTCGGGCGCGGTGTGTGCGCGGAGATGGAGCCGTTGTTGATTATGCGTCCTATTCACTGCGATTAAGATGCCTGGTCGTCAAAAGGATGGAGAGGTGAGACGAACCGCCGGTGGGTGTCTGCTGTTTAAATATGCGCACCGCCTCGCGGGTGCAGAGGAATGGCGCGACGAGGTTGGTGTTCACGACGTTCAAGAACGCGTTGACGTCGAGGTCCTCGATCGGGACGGCTGGTGCACCCGTTCCCGCGTTCTGCATGCCCAAGAGTCAACATAAGTTCACAGTCTCGGAGATCGACGTTATTACATTGAAAAGTAAGTCCAGTCGTCCTGCAGAATTAATCCCGTCAGTCCCAGTACCGCCATCTGAAAGACACACAGACGTACCGAACACTTCGAGCGTCCTCGCAAACAGGGTTTTCACAAACTCCTGATCGCCTATATCCCCAGCAACAACCTCATATTTCGTCCCAGCGCCCGTACACTCCTTAGCGGTCTCGGCGAGCGCGTCCGCCCGCCGTCCAGTCAGGACGACGTGCCATCCAGCGGCAGACAGCGCAATCGCGGAGGCACGACCGATCCCTGAGGATGCGCCGGTGATTAGGGCGACACGATTAGGGCTCGACATGGTATTAGGTAGCGAGCAAGAGGAGAATTGGGGCCATGGCAGCTGGTCGAGCTGCAGATTATAAGGACGCGATTTCGCATAGAGAATCAGAATGACGCTCGATCTCGGACCGGGTGTGCCGGTCCGCTGTCCCGCTCTGCATTTGTGCGTCGGGACCGTCTGCGTCGAGCGCGACGACGCCGACGCCGACATCCTCCCCGAGTACTGTACTTATTTCGCGGCGGGCTCATGCGGTTTCAGATTCAGTAAGGATGGTTGTACATTTTGTTTATATCTTGGAAAGCGTTATGTATGCAATGGCAAATTTTTGTGACCTCTGAATCCTTCAATGCACGAATGTCCGTCAAAGACTCGACTCGAAGTCCAACACTCATGCAGTGTCCCTCTCCGCCCTACTAAGCTCCGTCTCCTTCGTCCCAGGCGGACCCCACTGATCGATGCCCTCAGCGTGCCGCTTCCTCCCCGGCTGGCCGTCATGGTGGACCTCTTGTGACGTCTGCGTGTTCGACGGCTGGCCCGAGGACGCGTATACGTCCTGCGAGGTCGCGCCCGTGAGCGTGTCGGATGCGGAAGTCCTCACGGGCGCGGACGCTGACGCGTCGGGGTCAAGGAAATTGTCTTGGTCGAGGGTGACGGATTTGGGTGGCTGTTGACCTGGACAATGCATCGGTGTAAGAACATCGTCATGCTCAGAAGGTAAGAGATTACGGACCTACGGGACGCCCATCGACGATTCCCTGGTTCGTGCCAGTCGTGTAGTCGGTGTTAAACGAAGTGGTCATTGTCAGGGATGTGGATGTATGTCGTTTGTGTGGATGATAATGTTACGGGGATTGCTGGGGAATTAGACTGGATTGTGCGCGACGTCGCCTCTTTATATAGTAGGGCTCTTCGACTCTGTCTCCTACGGCGAAGAGGCTGTAGTGGTGTAGTGAGGTCATTATGCGGGGGAGAGTGATGTAACACCAAAATCATGCAGTGGCGTGCGATTCGTTGCGTACATACTTACTGATGCGAGTCGATGGATATCGCACCACCGACGACGTATCGAAGAAGTACTGTACAGATTCTGCCGTTTCGGAGAGCACGTCGAGACCAAATGCGAGGATAAACCTGGGCATAGAAGTCAGCCGATAGCTCACGATTTCAGCGTTGACTCGATAAAAGGGCAGGGTGCTTACTTCGGCTGCCACCTAGTGCATATTCCTTCTGGGTATGGTCCGCAATTTCAAGATCCCGCGCGCTTCGCATTCGGGCAAGCAGCTTTGGATGTACTGGACCGACTCAGTTTCCTCAGGATCGATGGTGTGTATGAGGATGACGACAGCACGCAGGTGCGCAAACTGCGGTAGTGCCAACGCAATGGCCGTATCGCGCGCTTCGTCCCAGCAGAGGTGACCGTTGGGTATCATGCCGTCTCGTCGCCATGGGGCGATGGTGAAGTGGATCTCCTCCAAGCACGGTAGCACGATGCGGGACAGCATGATGGGAAACATTGCTGTCCGACTTGGATGAAAATGAACAAAGCCGCAGTCGAGGACACGGAGGTTCGTATTTCTTGACAAGTCGAGGTGATACAGGATGCCGTTTTCCAAATGAGAAAATTCGAGGTGCTGCAAATTATTCCCAAGGGATTTTATGAAATCGCATAGGAGTACGGTTGCTGCCATGGGGCTGGCAGAAGGATTGAGATCAACCCTCCGAAGGTGCGGAGTAGGTGTGGCAAGAAGCCAGGCGAGGATGGACACGATGTACGAGTCTATCTTGCAGAGCTTCAGCGTACGCAACGACGACTCGGGGTTGAGCTCGCTCTTGATTGTAGGACGATGTTGATAATGGTCCTCTATTTCTTCTGCATTGGATATACCATCCACGACTAGGACCTCAAGAAAAGGGTATGCGCGAATGAAGGCGAGCATCTGATCTTGGCTGGTGAATTGCACTTGGTCTATTCGGAGCTCCCGTATGGAGGCCATAGAGGAAGTTGTAAAGTTGGAGAGAATATTTCGCGAGACTTTGCGGAAATTCAGTCCGTGGATGTAGAGGTGTCTGAGGGCTCGGAAATTTGCGAGTCGGCGCACCATGTACTTGGATTTCGAGGCGCCCAGACATGCGCTGTCTGTAGGTTGCGTACGCACATGAAGGGTGGAGATATCCTTCAATGTGCAGTGAGGGGAGCCCATGAGTTCCAGCAACGTCTTCGATGCAACGACGGCGACGCGTGTAGGCGGATCTGAGTCGCGGTCCACTGTGTTGTTGAACAGGACAAAGCGGCTCGCAGGCACCCAGTCCTTGCAGACCGTCGCGCACGCTGTGAGTGCCCGCGTATCACCGCTGAGATGTGCTATGACCTCGTCGCACAGTTCTGGTGGCAGTCGGCGGGCTGGCATGCTACGCTTCAGCTGTAGATGAGCTCGATATCAACTTTGCAAACATATCCGTTTCTCTCGGATATTATGCAGACTTACCGATAGGGTAGCGGTATAACACTGAGGCTGAGGGTACTGCTATCGCTCTCCGTCACGAATAAGGGTAGTAATTTGGTAGGGGCAGGTGGTGGCAAGAACAGAGGGGGAGTGGCGGGCCGTCGATGCCGGTAACGAGCGCTGCAGCTGAATTCGCGCTACCTTCATCATCTCATACCAATTGCAGAGCGGAGGTGTAAAGCAAGCATTCCATTCTATCGGGACCATGCAGAACGAAAGAAAACATTAAGTGAAGTGCAAACAAGCGTAATTCGTGAGCGTAGCCGTAGCGGGCAGTAGCGCGGAGCTACGCCGGAGTCTAAGAGTGAGATAGTCTATATGCATATGTTCGGTCGCTTCACGAGAAGAACCACTCGAGGAGACATTTCTGTGGTTGTTGGCAGCGCGGCCGCATTACACCACACGCTTCATGCGCTCCATCTCCTTCACGAATTTGGAGCGGGCCCGAATTTGCGGCCCGTACTTCAGAAGGACGAATGCTGAGTGTTAACGGTCAGTTAAATCGCGGAAGGGGGAGGATGTGGGGCGGCACTCACGTATGACGGCGAGGAGCAGCGCGATCATGCCGAAGAGGAACGACGCCCAGTCGTATCCGAGGCGTACATCTGCAATCGTGCATAATATTAGAACGGGCGTAGTGGTTTATATGCAAGAAGACGGGACGTACACATTTGGGTAGTGAAGAGCGGAAACACGAATCCCATGAAGTTCCGCGCGAAGGACTGCGCCGCGATGGCGGACGAGGCGTACGCGAGGTACGAATCTGCGAGGTAGTTGAACACCGCGCACTGCAGATAGATACGGCTTCAGCGTCAAGGCGCTAGGATGAGCACAACAAGACGGGTACGCACATATATCCAGAATATGCCTGCCATGAGCACGGTCACGCCTATGAGCGGCGCTATCCAGTGTACACGGCCCTCCGTCCACGCAAAGATGAAACTGTGCATATACTCGCCAATCAGGGGTGGTCTGTTAGGAAGATAAGCACAACAGCGTACCATCCGCAGGGCACAAGGAGCCCGCCAACCGCCGCGCCTAAACAGGAATTTGTATCAGCCGGTGTCTTAGGAAGAAATGAAGTGCACGACCATATGCGAACCATAAAGTCGGGCCTCGGGGCCTCTAGTAGCCACTGGTAAGACTCAACGTCAGCACATGCCACACGTCAGTAAAAGCAATATGATACAGCGCACCATTTTTCCTATAAAACGCCTCTTGTATGGGGTTAGCGAGTACCCCGATTAATCCGCCCAGCCTATCGTGTTAGTAGTCAGATAGAGTACTGCAACACTATACATCAGAAAGAAAGGACGAACACGAGTGAGAAAAATGCAAGGCCTATTTGGCCCTGATTTGCGCCATAGAGCTTCATCACAAGCGGTATCGCTTCCAGGAGGCCGTACTATGCAAGGCCTTGAGAATAGCAGGCCTTTGGTGCTCCGGAGAGACGCACCATGACACTGTCTCGAGATGTTAGTAAACGTAACTTTCAAGATCTGCACCGACGTACCCCCACACAAAGCTGACCCATAACGAGAAGAAGAAACTGCGATCCGATGGAGTCAGCATGGTAAGTCAACACTGATGCGAGCGAACAGACGCACACGACGGGCTCGGTGGCGAGAAAGTAGAGCGGGCGGGTGAGGGACACTTTGATCAGCACCGTCAAGCTCGCGCGCTCCTCGTCTGCTTTGCATTTCCACCGCTCGCTTCCGGTGTCCTTGCGCATCGCCGCAGCCCGGCGAGACAGAACAATAGATCCTTCCGAAGCATGTTAGCCCCCGCCATCCGGTGCACGCGATATGTCCGTAGAGTACACACCCCGAGTCTCGCGCAGGAAAATGCAGAAGAGGACAAATGTGGCGGCACCCGCGATGGCTTGGATGTACTGGATCCATCGCCAGCCGATACGCATGGGGATGTATCCTGTCACCGCCGGACCGAGTCCTGTCCCAATGAAAGCAGCGGCAGAGAAGATAGACTGCGACCATTGTATGAATATGCGGCGAAGGCTACATGTATTGATCCAAACGTACCATAGGGAGACCCCGTTCATGCGTCAGCCATATGTCTGCGAGAGAAGCATGGCATGAGGGACGCTGAGAGCATGCAGGGACTATGGGGCGCACCTGCAAGCGTGCCACCGACCATCGTGCTGCCGCTGCTACCTGCACATCCGCTCAGGAAGCGGCCTATGGCCACCGCGGCGATGTTGGGCGAAGCACCAATCATTGCGGTGAAAGCTGACCCGAGTGGTAAGAAACACAAAGCAAGGTAAGCAATGCAGTCATACCAGTGAATATGACGATGGTCGAGATGTACATCGGATTACGGCCGTATCTAAATTCCCGAGTTGGCAACCAAAGCATAGAAACGGGGACACGGGGAAACATACGCTTCGGAAAACGGCGCCAACGCAAGGGGTGCTATCCCAAAGCCAAGAGGATACCTAGATCAGAGTCAGAGAGGCGAACAGAATGGAATCAATGTGCAAATCGTACACGGCTAAAGCAACGGCAGCGACCTCGGAAGAGACGTGGAGTTCATCGCGCATGTCAGAAATGCCCACGGAGAAGCTGGATGCGCAGAAGGCGACAAGGAAGCAAAACCAGGATCCACATAACGAAATTATCCATTTCTTTTTCCTGGTAACGCGGCGTGTTAGGCGCGCAGCGATGGACGTTGTCATGGACTTACCTTGACCAGTTGAAGGGATTCTTGGGATCACCGTCTTCGAACTCGATGTAAATGTCGTCGCTGGCATTAATGTCGGATTTCTCTTTTTCCGCTTTCTCCTCTACGATTGTCGCCTCTAGGTCGACGCCTGCATGGTGGTGGTGATGCCCGCCCGTCTCGGCAACATACTGGTGTGCCGTCGCGTCCCAGCGTAGTCCGACGTCTGCCTCGCGCGACTCGCCGGAATCAGCGGAATGAACACGTTCCAGGGCTGGGGGCGCCGCGTTGGGTTTGGGAGACATGTTGGGAGAACGTTGGGGGGAGTAGACAACTGCGAAATGAAACACAGCTGTATCCAGCGTTTATGTAGGTATGGCCTCATGTTATAAGCTCCGCCGCCCGCAGAGCAGTTGGAGTGATCTTCTCTGGACAGATGGGGTGGACGAATCATGCAACACGGCCGGCATCCGAGCATCGTCGTATGACTTGTGTTTGATTTGTAGAAGATCTTATGTTTTGACTCCGTATCGTCCGACGCCAACTTATTGCTCTCGGAAATCCTGCGGAACCAAATCTAGAGCACTTGTCAGTGAGTAATCTCCAGCAATGTTATGAGGCCGAGCTTGACAGGATTGGGAACGGGGCTTTATTCCAGGAGGAGAAACTCGTCGACCATATACACCGAGTCCAGAGATTCACGCTGAGGCTGCATGGCTTGTCTAGAGCTTGATATCGACAAGTAACTTGATCGCCGTAGTACGAGGGGAGCGACCGCGGCGGCCCCAGTGAACTTGTCTAGGACGTAGCCAATTGAATGAGGTGTGGGCTGTTTCGTAGACTCGAGCACCGACCATCAAGACACTGAGAGCTACGCTAGAAAAGATCTCCGTTATGTTGGGTAGCAAAGCCTTGAGCTGATGGTATGGTTGGGAAGTCGCGGCGAAGGGCGGCTCAGTATAGTAGGCGTGGAAGATTGTGTGTGCACTTGCAGTGGTTGGCAAAACCCAAAACCGATATTCGATACTACTTGCTGCTCGATTGGGCCGTTTATTCAAGATTAATCTCCGCGACATAGCAATAATCGATAGCAATTGGGCTCTGCAGTCCGGAAAATTAGATTCTCCTGCCACGATACTCCTATGATAAGCTCCCAACGAGCGACAAAATGGCCGCCCGTACCACCTAGTATCTCCCAGCAACCACCATGTCGATCGACTTTGCAGCGTTGACCCTCGTACCTGCTACACGCGCGCAGACGATCGAGGCGCGCAAGCGGACGTATCCGCAGTGGGGGAGCGGCCTCACCGAGGATGCGTACCTGCAACGCGACGCGGATCTGGAAACGCACGAGCACGCCGTGAACGGGGGAGTGAGGACGTGGTACGCACGCCTCAGTAGCCCCACCCTCTTCTACACGACAGCTGACCTGCACGGCCAGGGTCCTAGTGCGGAGAGATGAGCCGGAATCTCTCGACTTCTTGTGTGCATGCGAGACGTGAGCGGCATGTTCATTGGGTGGCGTGGAAGCTGATAAAGGACGAAGGCATCGGCGCAAAGTGCTGGTCATCAAGAAAGGCGACAGCCAGGCTGAAGAAGTCATCGGATACGGGGTCGCGTCCGTGTACACGCCGCCCCGGAACAGAGGGAAAGGCTACGGCCAGCAGATGATGCGCTTGCTGCATTGGGTCATCGCACCGCGTACCACCGCAGCGACCCTACCCGCGTCCGCGTTCCCAGAGGAATGGGGTGCACCGCCGGAATGGCAGGGGGACGGGCGGTTCTCAGTGTTGTACAGCGATATTGGGGAGACGTTCTACCGATCAAGCGCACCTGGAGAAAGCACGAGCCTTGGCGAAGGGTGGGTCGTCCGTGGTGCCATTGCGACTTTATGGGACGTGGGCCCCAGTAGCAAGGCCGTCGGTAGCGAGGCACAGCTTACCTGGAGAGATCTGAACGAAGCTGGGGCCACCGAGGTATGGAAACGCGACGCAGAGCTGATGAAGCGCGATCTCGTGTCCGCAGCAGGAAAGCCCGACGCGGGCACCGCGCTCTTCTCGTTCACGCCAGACCAAGGCGTGTCCGCCGTACAGACGCGGCGGATGGGATACTACGGCGACGTCATGGCCAAGAACGGGCTGAAGTGGCTAACGGCTTGGGGTGTCGTGCTGGAGCCTACTGGATCGCCAGACGAAGTGTCCTTTGCGACGTGGGCCATAGACACGCCCACCACTCTCATTGTTACGCGCCTCCGCTCTACCGAATCGGCATTCCCGTCGCTGCTGGACAAGATCACAGACGCCGCACGGCAGAGCGGTCTTGCCAAGGTAGAGGTGTGGAACGTGCCGAAAAACCTGGAGGTGCTCGCCGCCAAGCTGCTCAATGCAAAGACCGAGGACCGCACCAATCATCTGAGTGCATTCAGATGGTACGGCGAGGAGACGCCCGACAAGGTGGAGTGGCTGTTTAACGAGAAGTAAGTAGTGACCCCATTCTCAGTGGCTAGGACACTGATCCTTCGCACAGATTCTGCTGGTGTTGAACAATGACATCCATCACCTCAAATAAACACTATACGTACATTGGCTCATTGCTTGATATTGATGGACTTACTCTGAAGCGCCTGCCTTCCCGGGGCTGCCCGCTGTCCTCCATGCAGCCAGGATGAGATCAACAGCGTCTTCTACCCCCTTTCCTTCCTTGACGCTAGCAAACACCGTAGGCCCTTCGCCTCGCATGATTTTTGCATCACGATCCATGACCTCGAGCGAGGCGTTGACGTATGGGGCCAGATCAATCTAATCACAACGCATGATGAGCAAGGCAAAAATCCAACCGATAGGTACCCACCTTGTTTATTACGAGCAGATCCGACTGGGAAATGCCTGGGCCTCCTTTCCGAGGAATTTTGTCTCCGCCCTGAAAAGGCTGTCAAGCATTTACGCGCATAATACCCGACAAGTGCTGCGTACCGAGACGTCGATGACATATATGATATAATCTGCTAGCTCCCTCGAGTAATTCGCTGCAAGGTTGTCTCCGCCGCTCTCGACAAACAGCAGCTGGCAACCGTACTTGGCTTGCAGGGTCTCCAGCGCGCCCATATTAGCGCTTATGTCTTCACGAATGGCGGCATGCGGGCAGCCACCGGTCTCGATGGCGAGGATGCGCGAGCTCGGCAGTGCGTCGTTCTTTATCAGAAATTCTTGGTCCTCACGCGTGAAGATGTCGTTTGTAACGGTTGCTGATATGACTAGTTCAGCAAACTCGTGGTTGGTCAAGGGAGTACCACGACGAACCAATGTTGTACTCTGCCCTCAACCGCTTGCAGAGTGCTAGCGTCAAAGCTGTCTTCCCTGATCCAACAGGGCTAAAAATATATGCTTCGTTAGCAAGAGCTTCATTCGCTTATGGGCATGGACGCACCCGCCGATCCCAATCGTGAAGCCACGCTCCTGAAAGTTTCGCGCCGAATAGTCAGGCATATCACGTTCTGAAAACTTGCCTGGCGAGATAAGGCGTCCAGTCAGTCTTTTTAGACGTAAATCGACATAGGATCGGCTTTACCTGCATGGTCTAGGTGCTCGTGAGTGTGCCCATGGTCGCCCCCGTGGTCATGCGAGTGCCCGCCCTGCTCGTGCGAGTGCGCGTGCGGCTGATCGTCACTCGAAGAAGAGAGGTTGTTGATGAACTGGACACTCATGTTATCCGGTAAAGCGTCGTAGGCGAGCCTGAAGTGTGAAATAGGTTTCCTGAGTCTGCGATTGGAAGCTGGAGATTGTGGTGGTCGACTTTCGACGTCAAATTCGCGCCTGATTGACAGGAAAGCTCCGTCGAGGTACCGGAGTTCGGATGCTCGTCCGAACCGCGTTGCGCTCTTTGGCCACAATTTCGCCAAGTCTCTTTAGATGGCCTCCATTGCACTGGCGCGTAGGTATGAATCTACATCGAAACCGACGATTGGAAAGTGTTGAACCCGACGTCTGAGTCCGCTGACATGGGTACGTCCCCGGCATTAGATAGTGCGCACCGTACACACGCAGCACTGACAAATGGGGTTCAGAGGTTGGCGGTCATTTCATGTAAGTTACTGTGCCGCAAGTGATTATAGAAAAACTCACCGCAACCATGGTGCGACAGTGTAGATACAACGTCAATCATCTCCTGCATGATAGCATTTTCTGCATTCCGGGAACGTGGACCGCGAGTACACGTCTTTCCATGGCAAGGCGCCAACGTTTTCGCCAAAGAAGGACTAGCTTTTGATGAGGGTCGGGACTCCGAGTGCGGAAGATGCTAGTATCTGGCGTTATGCGATGAGAGACGTCGAGGCAAAAGGGTAAGCTGGAAGGAAACAGGATGAGGGAAAGACCTGGGAAGGACGAACACCTTCAAACATACAGACCTGCCATATTCGAACCGTCCCCCGGTTCGACTCGGAGTTCGGATACCACTCCTCCTTCTGTCTTAGCCCGGTCTTGGCGTATACTCGAACAATTCTTTCCAACTTGGCATTTTGCTGGCAATGCAAGAAAGCACTGGCGGCCCAGGTGCTCACAAGGTGACCGGTGCAGGTCCATGAAATACTTTCTCGCACAGACGTCGGCGACCGAATACGCCACAACCCCCAAGCCAACGACAAGACGCTTGGCTCGAGTTCTCGCTCTGGCTTCCCCAGAAAGTGGAGTAATCTAGTTTCGATACATCTCCTTCTTTCCCTCCGCCTATCACGCGAGGTATATAAAGCGGGGTTGATGGCTCTAAGGCCTTTTCTCCGTCCTTGTCTGTGACCGGCTGAGCCTTCGACCCTAATTCGACCTTTCGACAATGAATAGATCTACAGGCGACATACCCCACCCCAGGCAGGGCGCCATAGTGGAAAAGACTAGAGTACGCCGGACACCCACACCTTTTCCGGCGGACACCGACGACGTTCCAGTCGCCGATGACCCACAACTATGGTCGAGGTCGCGCAAGGTGTGTTGCTCTGCTCTCATAATATCGTGCAATTGACTTACCGGTCTATTCTGACTAGACTACTACACTGGTGGTAGTCTGTCTTGCGTCCCTCATCGCAACATTGGCTGCGAATGTACATAACCGTACGACCCATATTTATTCAAGTCGCCTCGCTGATTAACTGATACGTTCTCTTAGCCGGAATCAGACATATCACACAGGACCTGCACGCTACGGACTCTGATATCAGCTTTACCCTGTCTAGCTTTGTTCTCGTGCAGGGAGTGGGTGCATTTCTTTGGAATGCACTAAGCGAGGTCAAAGGACGAAAGGTATCTGATTTCATGCTACACTGCAACATTATGCGACTTACCATATTTCTTCTCAATGTGCAGCTGGTTTATCTAGTTTCCAGCGTCCTTTTCATTGTCAGCTCAGCCATAATAGCTATCTCATCCGACCTCACCCTCGTTATCGGCATGCGCTGTTTACAAGCTGTCGGGTATGTGCGACCTGGACCTCATTCAACGCTCTGTTGATTCTCCAATATGTTCTACAGGAGTAGCGCAGTATTTTCTGTTGGCGCAGCGGCGCTCGCAGACATTTACGAACCTGAAGAGCGTTTTCGTAAAATGGGCATATACCAAATGGCACCATCTCTGGGCCCGGCGGTAGGCCCGGCCCTGGCGGGTGTACTTACAAATGCATTCAACTGGAGTGCATCGTACTGGCTTCTCGTGGGCTTCGGAGGCGTCGTACTCCTTACCGTACTTCTGTTTTACAAGGAGACGTATAGACACGAACGCAGCTTACCGTATCGGTCTGCGCTTCACCGGCAACGCAACACCGTTCGGTGCGTCTCTCGCCTGCAGTGAAGTAGCGCCCCGCTTTGACCCTCGCACTCTAGGACTCTGCGACGCCCAACAATATCAGGGCCAACGCATTTCCTCGACCTCGATGTCGTCACGCAAGGCCCTCAGCTCATCGGATCTTCTTCTGCCGCCCGGCCAGAGGTCCGCAGAATGAGGTCGATGGACACGGAGCGCGAATCGAAGTTTGACGCGAGCTCACTTGGCGCGCCGAGCATGCTGGACATCACGGCCATGGGGCGACTGATCCCTGCTGCGCCTACTCCCGTGAAGATAGAGCTCCGCGCCCGCGACATCAACCCGTTCACGCACCTATGGCGTGTCCTGCGGCATTGGAAGAATTTAACGGTGCTCGTCGAATCAGGTCAGTGGATTTGGCGCTGTCCGCGTCGTTTTAACCTGTACTGACAGGTGGTGTATACAAGGGCTTTTGTATGGGCTGTTCTACACTATCTCGTACACGACAGCACGTCTCCTGGACCGAGAATACTTTTACAACGCCCTGAACGTTGGCCTTGTTTTATCGTCATTCGGTCTCGGTGCGTCTCATATTTTGTCTGCGCCGTGCATGCATCCTCAGGTCAACGTGAACATCTCCAGGCGCGACCCTCGGCAGCATCGCAGGATACCGCTGGTCTGACCACATTGTTGCGCGGTCAATGATGGAGGATGGCCGCAATCCCGCCCCCGAGATGCGCCTCCGCGGCGCAATGTACGCGATGCTGGCCCTCCCAGCCGTCACCATTGGCTACGCGTGGATCGGCGAGAAGAACGTCCACATCGCCGCGATATGCACTATCCTTCTTCTAATAGGTTTTTCTGCGCAGTGCGTCGCCCATCTTGCCTCTCGCCCGCGTTTGTGTCGCTGAGACGTGAATCTTCTAGATGGATAGATGCCACGGTGTTTGCGTACCTGGTGGATGCGAACTCGGAGCGCCTCTCGACTGCCGTAGCCGCCATCTGCCTTTTCCGCGGGTTCGGCGCGTTCGTTGCTGCAGAAACGGCTGTGCCTTTGCAGGTTCGTCAACAGGCATATCTCTTCCCATTTAGCATTTTATACTTACTGTTGCTACGTCTAGGAATCTATAAGTGACGGTCTGATGTACACTATGTGGGGTGGCCTGATGGTGATTGGAAACGGCCTCGTATTGACTGTGTATCTGAGTGGGCGAGGTAAAGGTAAGGGCCCAGATCGGAAGGAGAAGGGGCGCGAGTTGTCGCAGTGAGTGTGAGCAAAGGGTATCGACTAACAACAATCCACTCGGAGTGGCGAACGGCATGGCGTTATCCGACTAATTATGATAGTTTAGGTGTACTATTTACTTGCATTGACATTGGACATTTTTGTACTTGATACCTATATGTGTTGATTGCATCGAACGTGTACACAGAAGATCGTTTTTGTGCGTCGAAGCTTGGTCGAAGCTACGATCCAGCAAGGTGCCAACCAAAGACGTCCTTCCCAATCTTCGTCTTTACCCCATCCACGTCGAATCGCCCGGCCTTGGCTGTGAGCCGATCTCCGTATTGGCGATTGAGATCATGTACCAGTGATTCCGGTAGGCGAGGGATGGTTGGAAATGCTTCTGGAGTTGTATCAGCCAGTGGAGGCGACAGGCTGTCCGTATCCTGGGAAGAATGTGGTGCAGTGTCGATTGCGGACTGCTGTGCTGGATCAAGAAGGGCCCAGGCGATAGATGCGTGGAATCGCGGTTCGGGGTAAAACTCTTTTTGGCGAATAGATTGCAAAGTTGGTGTCAAGCATTCTGATAGAGCCTTGAGCTACAGACCCATGTACCGTTTAGTCCAGACGATAGTTTATGAATGGTGATAGGTACCTCGGAATGGCCTGCTCCGACCTCTAGGGTGAGGAACGTCCGCGTCTTCTCGTCGTTTGTAAGCTCGGAGAATGAGGCAAATGAGGCGACAAACCTGGACGTTGGGCTCAGTATCTACACGGAGCGACACGAATAATGACGCACGGAGAAGACGAATGTGCCGCCGTTTTGACAGCGCGTTTGAGCACGTCCCGTTGATGTGCTCTCAAGAAGGTGGGCCGTGAAAGGGAGATATGGAGTTCATACTCTGTACCTTCTCCATTGCCCTTTTTACCCATTGGTGAGAGTGTAGGCACTATCTCGCGTGCGCGCTCCAGAACCTCGTCTACGAGTTTGTGCAGATGCGAGTTGCGTTCTAAATGCAGCGCAACGTAGATATGGGCTGCGAACTGGCCCTCAACATGAGGTATCGTGCGTATGCGACCCTGGTGGAGAGCCGGATTGTCTACAGGTGTAGGAACAACCAGAGCAGACGCCAGAGGAGGCAATTTCCTATGTCCAGAGATCGTTGGGAACTTCATAAAAATTATTTTACTGTGCGTACGCACCGTTTCTTGGGAGGTGGATTCAGTGGCTCATCATTGTCCTCCGATGAGCTCGAATACGAGACTAACGCGAGCCTTTTCATGCATGCAGGCGTCAACGTTCTGGTCAAGTTCAAGTTGAGGAGGAGTTGAACCGTTACTCGACGGCACTGAACATGAACCAAATCGAACCGAGTCGAACTGCAAACGACACTAAATAACGCGTTCAAGCCAACGCGTCGTTCACGATTTCTGCGAGTCCTCCATGCCAACGCTTCAGTCTTTCTGAACGTCGCCTTCCTGGTTTTTGTGGATCGCCTGCATCTCTCCCGAAACATACAGCTCGAAAAACGGGCCTCAAAGACGACTGACTTGGTGTGCGGCTTTCAGGCCGTCGCGTCAGGTGTTTTATTTGGTATGCATCGAGGCAGTTCTCAACGGTCAAATTGCATCCTGGAGGACTGAATTCCCAACCATAGTATGCCACGGTTACCGCCCGAGCTATGCGACAAGGTCATCGAGCATCTCGTCGACGATATAACGGCTCTTACACGATGCGCAGCCGTTTGCAAGGGCTGGATACCAGCGAGTCGCTACACCTTGTTTGGTTGGCAGACACCCGCGGATGAACCAATTGAACGTGCAGCTGTCAGGCCAGACCATGTGTTTCTCTCCCTCCTGGGTTCCCCTCATTGCACTTTGCGCGACACTGTCCGTTTTCTTCGTCTCGATGAACACGATCGTAGCCCTATGTCCACAATGAACGGACTCCTCCACAGGCTCGCAGGATTTCGCTCCGTCCAATGCCTTGATGTCTGGGGACACGACTTCAGCGATGTCTCGACAGATGTTCTCTCTGCGTTCACGACATCCACCGCGGACACCATGCGGGATCTACGTCTTCGATACGTGCATTTCTCAACACCGGACCAAATGCTCCAATTCATCCTGACGTTCCCTTTCCTTGAAACCCTGCGCATAGGCGTCATGCTCAGCAGTGAAACAGAGAGAGCGAATCTGCAACAGCTGCCGCCTACGACGACGCAGCATGTCTACCCCGAGACCCACTTGCGAACATTGAGAATCGACTGCACAGACGCATACACGACCAGTGTCCTGGCTTGGCTAATTTCCTCTCCCACTCCTCGTCTCCGCAGAGTCAAACTCGATACATGTCAAGCTTATCCTGCAGCCACACCACTTGTATGCACGTTCATAAAATCCCTCGCAACGTCGCTCGAGCACCTCGAGTTTTCTTATCTCAGCGCCGATCCGTACGAGGGCATAACCCATCACGTCGATTTGTCGCACAATACGAATCTCCGCATCCTTGATATGGGCAATATATTCTTGGATGGACAACAAACCCCGTTTCCGGCCCTCCTCTCAAAAGTTGTCTGGCCGTGCATTGAGGAGATACGTTTCGGTCTCTTCCCTATCGGTCTTTTTATGCCCGATCACCAACCGCTGGTCTGGCACGACGCAAGTGCCACGGCAGAAGCGCTGGCGCGTCCTATATTCAACCGTCTTCGTGCTGTCGTCGTCCGTATACCCTCGCTGAAGAAGGCGGAGCTCGTCCAACGCATAAAGTCCTACCTGCCGGAGTGCGAGGCTCGAGGGATCCTGAGGATATGTGGAATCGGTGATCCCTAGCGCTGCGACTGATACGATTCCATATCCTTCTACTCTAGCTGCGGTTTCTTCGGAATATACCCCGTTTGCCCATACATTCCAGCTCTGAGCACTGTTCAGAGTACCTGCATGTGTCCTGATTTTCCCTCGAGCTTACCGTTGCGGCTGTGATTTTTCTAAAGTAGCCCGGCTTTGCGTCCCACTGGTGGGTCTTTCCTGACGGCCCGGGCGAGGATAAGGCTGCTTGACAGGTGAGGACTTCCACATCACACGATACATTACAAGGCACTTATTATTCTACCCAGGCGATCCACTCTTCCTAGGTGAAAACTATGTACCGGCTCCTCACATCAAGCCAAGCGTGTCAGACTATGATCGTATTGACTGTGAAGAGTCTGAGCCACGGCTTCCAGCACACAACGAGGTCATCGAACAAGAGGTCAAAGGATGCTTGGTCGGCGATTTCGTGGTGATTGACTAGCGATTGTGAAACAGTTAATCGATGAGCATGTTGCACCTCCTCTTGTAAGCGCCCATTAGCTCCTCTAATCGCGCCGTAATCTTTATCTTTGCCCATCCCAGCAGGATCTGCCCTTGTCAATCGAGAAATATCGTACCGAAGACGTAGCACTCGTGCACTTCTGTCTGCGCACGTCTAAGGCAGTGGACAATGCGTGTGTGTGTCCATACACGCGTACGGTGAAGAGAACCTTCTACGGGCGCTCGATAAGTGTTTAAATACTCGTGCTGCTTGGACGTCCAAGACAAGTGTTCGCTATCTACACGAACGTACACCTCTGGACACCTCCGCGTCGTACAACATCATACTCCAATGGTGCCGTTACATTTTTTCCGTGTCGATGCAATCCTCTGATCGTCTGCAGACTTTCTCCTTGACAGGCACGCAGGAGGACGCTCGCCCCACTCGCGGCATGAGCAAACCTCTTGTCTGTCATTCCACAGACACTGCGGAAGTGAAGGTCGACGAGGATGCGGACGCTGCGGTCATAGCCCCGGAAAAACTAGCGCTGTCTCTGGACCCGTCCGAATTTGCCGTCGACGCAGAAGAGCCTGACGAGTCGGACACGGCTCCCGAGGAGATCGCCCCCAGAGGGTTTTCTCTGGGAGCCTGCGCTAGGATGCCCCAGCTTCTCGTCCCGCCGGAGGGATTCGCTCTCGTCGACCAGATCCGCAGGACCGTCTACGACTTTCCCGGTAGCGACACGTTGTACGCGATTACCGACATATATATCACCGGCATCAACTGGACTCGCACCTTTGCTGAAACCAACAATCGTCCCAATTCCGTAACGCGCACACTCCCGACGGTGACCCGCCACGAGTACACTAGTGGGAGCGGAGTAGCCTCTAGTCTTCAATTCGGCGCCGCATTCAACGGCTTGACCGTTGAGTTTGGGGGTGAGGTCAACGCGTTCGATACCCATGAGACCATAGGCCAAAGGGAGAGCACCGTCGTGCACACCATTGAGCCGTACGATCGGTGAGAAGCTTCATTTTTTTTCGCCGAATCTTTCTCTCATATCGGACGTCCGCTTTACAGTCTGTTTGCATACCAGCGTCTGTAAGTCGAAATTTGCATCCTTTTGATTTCTGTTTGCTCGATAATTCACGCCGGTCGTAGATACCACTTTAGGACGCGTACCTGGTTCATCCTCGACGCGTGGAGGCAGCTTTGGACTGTCGGCACCCTCCGCTCGTACGCCCCGACGGAGATCGTCTTGAAGTCGCGTATCCGCGCAGACGAGTTCGTGAACCAGTCAACGGCACTATTTGGCCAGTCGACAACGTACTTTCCGCCCGTGAAGGGACCGGACAGCATTACTACGCATTCTCCGCGCAGATTGGAGCACTGCACTGGGAGGTGCAGGCAGGCCATCGCGCGCTTTGTCGCCCAGGCGTATGTTTTACGCTGTGAATCTTTTTCTTCCGCTGATGATGATTATTCTAGAGAAGCAGCTTAGTTAGCTCTCATCTTACGAGGACAAGCCGCGCGACCATTGGCACTCGGGGGCATGAGATCGCGACGGGGGTGTCAGAAAAAAAAAAATCTCCAGTGTCAAAGAAAGAATACAAGTAATTGTTGTTTTTCTGTATGCGAATACCCAGGGAATTTCATGACGATTGACATGAGCCCAAACGCTATTTACACTGACATCGGGCCTGCATTCCACTGAGGGAGATCGTCGAAAACGTTGGCTGGAGGGCGACCAGAAATTATGCACTGTTGTGTTTCATCGGCGTCCTTCCATTCAGATGTCCGGTACGCCCATGCATCTCTCCATCTCGGCTCTTCAAATCGAGTCTGGTACCCCAACTCGCACGACGAATATCGAACCCGCGGTAGACTTGCGAAATATTCATCGTAGCCTGGTTGGAGGGCGCCAGCGAAATCGAACACTTCGCCGTCGGGAAACAACGAGGCGAAGGGGGCTGTACATGCAGCGTCCTGGCAGGTCTTGAGCACGAGAAGTAGAGCGTCTAGTCTTGTAGAGAGACGGTGTAGGTTGTCGTCATCCCTTGAAAGCTGCGAAAATGCGGTAAAGGGACCCATATCGTTTAAACGTCCTAGGAGGTTGTTCATTTGGTGCGGATCCTCCTAGTGCATACCATCGAGTGAGAATCAGAATATCGACGAGCCCACCCTCACATACCACAAGATCGTATAACTCGCGTTCACCGGTGCACCACACGGAATACAAGTACGACGATTGTCCGGTCTCGTCCTCGTTGTGGAATCGCACCGCACGATACGTGTTATTCTCTCGCAGTCCAGCTAAACGCAGACCGTCTTAACATCTGTTATGTTGAGAACGAAAGTCTTACTAAGACACACCGGAGTAGATTCCTTCCTCTACGCCGTACACCCAATACTCTACTAGAGCGTGTCTGGAAGAAGATACTGGCTGAGCGGGACCATGAAAGTTCATCACAGAGCCGTCTGTTAGATAGTCCGCCGCTGCACCTGCCAACTCGAGGATTGTAGTGCCTAGGTCCACCATGTTGTATGTATCCGCGGAGTTCACGACGTTTTCAGCGACACCTGGACCGCGAACGACGAAAGGCACACTGATATCTTCCTCAAACGGTAAAGCTGCCGGGGATCTGATGTTCAGCGATAATTTGCAGGGAGCCCGATTTGAGATGAAACTACGCACTCTTCCCAGGCTGGCGACGATGCGATCCCAGAGCGAAGCCATTATCGCTCGTATAAATGATGTACGTATCTTCCAGCAGCCCGTTCGTCTCTAGCCGTTTGACAACAGCCTCGACGAGCTCGTCGACTGCCTGCAGAGCACGCAGTCTGCCCCGGTAGAACTCGTCCAGATAGTCCAGGTTCTCTGGGCGCAGCTTCTCGAGCGTGCGCACCCAGGAGGCACCCGACGGAACGTCGGGGTTGAATGAAGGCGAGCTGCGATTTAGGGATGCGGTGGAAAAGAGGTCGCGGTGGCGAGGATGCGCGATGGGGATATCCATATATCGTCTGCCTGCACTGTCATTTGTTCCGGGAGAGGGCGCAGCCATGTGAGAGTGTGGTCCGATGGGAGCGACTGTAGAACGGCTTTGAGTCAACGTATATAGGCTGGCCCATACGAAGAGACTCACTTCCGATGAAAAAGGGTTTGTCACTCGGCATGTTGTCCAAAAGCGCAAGGGACTTATTCGCGACTTAGCACAGTGTCAGTTCTCCGGCCTACCAAGTGGTCTGAAGCTTACCAAGGTCTGTCGAATAGACATTCTCGTGGAAATCTGCGGCTCTGCCTATGGAGTCGCCGGTTCAATATTTGCAAGACGAATAGCAGGGCGCGTGCTCAACACACCATTTCGTGAGAAGGCCGGAAAATTATAGTCGTAGGTGAAAGGATCCAGCAGGAAATCAGAATCTTGGGGAATTCATGAGCACGAGTTTGTGCAACCACGAACATGCGTACCGTCCCACCCAGAGGCCGGCAATTTCTCAGCGTTGGCGACGGTATTTCCGTTCATGAGCTTGCCTCCAAGTAAAAACGTCGATGAGAATCGACATGTATCGCTCGCAGCTTCTCAGCGAATTTACCTATGTAATATCTGGCGTACGAATGAGCAAAATACCATAGAGACATATTATGAGGAAAAGGCATGCTCACGCTCCGTAGCCTGCTTTTTGAAGAAAATTGGGTAAATAGTGTCCGTTATAATCAAATTCGCAGAACTAATGTGGCCTTCGACGTTCAGAGGGCCAGCAGCCATTTGATATCGGATATGCGTACCTTCTCCCAGCCACCTGTGCTCATAACAACTCAGCTGTTGAGAAACTTTGGAACTGTCTCTTCACGTACCCCAAGGACGCTGGACGTATGTGATACTACCGGTGTTTAAGCTAAAGAAGCATTGGGTGTGAGGAGGGACTGCTCACTTGTGGTTATGTGCACTGTGAGAAGAGCGTGTCAGCGGCAAAGACGGAACGGGCAGTCATTGAGAGAATATTACTGCTGTGCCCGCAGTAGGGATACCCGCGAAGGGCAACACACGGAGACCGGTGCTGCAGCAAGGAGGACGCGCGAATGAGTCTGAATCGGGTGCAAACGAAAGATTTAGGTATACGCACTGAAGAAATGCTTGAAGCTGGTGCCGCGACCGATCATATGCTCGTGCAGGCGCGGCATGATTGAAGGATTGACCGTCGACACATCTTGATCGTCTGTGATTATCAGGATTATGTTTGGTTTCTTCGGTTCTGCGCCAGCTATCCCAGCGGCGTACAACGCGTACAGCAGCAGACAAAGTCCTCGCATCCCCTGCCGCAGAATTCTGAACTGGCGGTGAAGTAGTTAGCGTTGCCTCGGGCCAGAGGAGCATTTCTGAAACTTGAACGAGGAAGCTTGAAGGCGCGAGATGCCTGTAAGGTTGCGCAATCCCCAGTTCCGGCAGGCCCGCTCACGTGTGAGAGGCTCACCGCTGAACTCGGAACGCGTGTGGACTCTGACGGGCACAGAACATGAGAACATGCATGCTTGGGCGCTTGAGATAAAATGTGTATTCTGCGTGGGGACGCACTACGTAGATACCATGACGTCGTAAAAGTCCGTGAATCATTAGAGTCGTTTCAAGAAGTGCATCGTCACAGCAACCTCGTACAATAGCGGGGGCACCATGTTGTCGTAATAGCCGTGGTTGGACGCGTACCGATCGTAAATTGTCTGTTGAGATGCGTCAGTTTCGTGGTACATATTGGCGGATAAAACTGACATACCGTGAGCAGTGAATAGTATACATTAGTTGACAGGTTTCTGTCGAGGTCAGAACGTAGAGAAAACGCGGGGATGGTGTGAAATCTAAGGAAGGTGGAAACCATGTACCCGTGCTAGATTAAGGATACTATCAGCATGCTTGTGCAGTACAGTTATATTTAAAGCTCTCTCGACTCACCGGAACAACAGGGGGAAAATGGGTGGAGGAACGGGTGAACGAGAGAAGCGAGTTGCCGTGTGGCCTTGTTCGACATCGGCAGATAAGTAATAGGTTATAGTGAGGTGATAGAATGAAAATGTTCGTCAAGGACATGCGATTGAAACCGGAAGACGATGTCGGCTGCCGTACTGGTGCGGTAAGACAGGCATTCCGTCAACGAAAACTGAGTTTGATTGTCATCGTGGAAGGTGTATTCTCTGCGGTTCCAGCGTGAAAGGGCGCGGTCCTTTCCTGCAGATACTGGAAGATACGATCCATAGCGTAGAGGTCGGTTTCAAAGCGCGCGATGCTCGGCAGGGGATCTGGGCACCATCCCGGTGTCCCTCGTTTGTACGAGAGCGTGGCACCCGACTTCTGACATTGGTCAAAGTCGATGATGATCGGTGTATCGTCGTCGTCGAGCATGATGTTCGTCGGCTTGAGGTTACCGTGCACCAGGCCCATGGAATGCAGGTGCTGGACACCGCTAGCAATGCCAGAGGTCACGGAATAAAAGTCAAGTGGCATCCGGTGCTCTATGGCATCGTGTAGCGTGCACTTGTACCGCTTGAAACAAAGGCCGGTGATGTGCTGGCCGTCGAGCACGCATCCGAGATACTCGCAGATATTGGGGTGAGAGCGTCTTGTGACGTGCCAGAGTGAGTCTAGTTCGAGAGCCATATAGTATCCGACGGCTGGAGGGCCTGCCTGGAGGTCCATGACAGCGATGATGTCCATGTAGTACTCGACGCCCTTGATGTATGATGTCGAGGATCGTGGGTTGGGAGCGATGAGGTGATTGAGTTGGTCGCAGTGAACCGGCAGCCGTAGATCGGCCCAGTTAATACGGGAACAACATGACCGCAAAAGGCCTTGTTCTTCCGAAGGAGATAGTTTGGACTCTCTGCCATAATATTGAGTGAGCCAGTAACTCGTCCCTTCGCGGGAAGAAACCGTCAGGACGACGTTGGTCCAGCGAAAAACAGCAGCGCCTCGTCCGTTGGAATCGAACACCTCGTGTGTAGCTATGATTCTGGGTGTCAGAGACATCGGCGCGTTGGAATGTGTGGAAGGGGCACTACAGACAGCATTGGGTATCAGATGTTGGGTTTAAGAGCGCACCGGTGGGGAACACGAGGCCAGCAGCCTTGTGCCTTTGCTGCGAGGAGAACACGCGTTCTGGTACCTTCAGAAGTCTTTGGAGAACGCCGTTGCTCTACTGAGAAGCAAAGTTGGCCAGGTCAAGAAGCAAAAAGGAAGACAATCTGTCGCCTGTTGGCTGCGTCGTTCAAGTTAAGCCCATCAAAGGAACGAGTCGCCGTACTGTCGACTTGAAGAACCGTCGTCCTAAGAACACCATGGGTGGGACTCACGAGGGCCACTGAAGTTGAGAAGTTACTTAGACAGGCCTGCACTGTCAAGCCACGGGGCTCTCGTAGCCATGAGGGTCTCGCGAACGCGTAACTAGACACGGAGGAAGATCGAGCTTTGAGATGGCCAGAAAGCGAAACGCCGTTCTCGTTCACTCTGGAAGCAGAACGAAAACGAAGAAATTGAGAAGATGGTTGGAGACGTCGAGGTCGTCGCCGGCTTGTCAAAGTCATGGCCGTCCAGGAAGAAGAGGGACGGACGAGGACGGACGCTGGAGCCTGGACGAACTTTGCTCGGGAACGGTGAGTACTTTCCGATTTCCGACGCTGCTTCCGTAGCCTCTTGCGGCGTTTTGGACCGTGTTTCGACCGAGCTTTCAAAGTGTTTTATCTCTCTGGGTTGCGACAGTACTTACTCTGGGCCAAACTTGGACATGCAGGGTGCAGGCAATCTCTCTCCCCTCCAAAGTTTCATCGAGGCGGGCGTACTTGTGACGCAAATTTTGTGCGTGCGCATAGGCGGAATGGACGACTCAGGCCCGCTGCGTTTTGGACTGTCTCGCCCGAGGCGAAACTCGTGCCTGTGCACGGTCCTGTGCGGTCATGTTGGGCAAAGCGATGCGTCCGCCGTGATCCACCCCTTTGCGCTGCGAGCGCTGATGCAATGAATGCGGGAAGGTCGGATATCATTCGTATTTTGTGGGCGCGGACTCACGCATGATGCGGATCCCTTCCGCAGAATGATAGCGGTGATGATGTAGGTCTGGGGTAAGTTCTTTATTCCTCAGAATGCGGCATTTAACAGCGTAGTTTGTCGAGACATCGGGAGCAGCGGCAATGTGAGTCTGGCACTTTCATCTTCCAATAACTTGATCCATACTAAACCGCGAGCCTCATGCTTGGTGTGCGTAGATTTGTAGAACCCATAGCACACAGTACGCATCGTGTTCGTATTCATGCTAGCCTCTGTGTGTTTCAAGGTCCCAATATGCAATGTCTCGTTTGATGCCGTCCCAAATCTTCGCAAAGGAAACCGTGTTCATCCTATTCAACTGTCCCCAAACACGATCATCCAATTGATCTTTCCCGCGTTCATGGCAGGTGAGTCTGAGCTGATTGTGTTCTGTCCAGATGTGACTGATACTCCCCCAGAGTTGAGTATAAGAACTCGTTTACCGTAGCTTCGTGAGATATCTTGCGTTGATATCAGCTTTTCATGAATAGCAGTGACACAGAAAGCCGAGAATGTCGCAGGTGATGGAAGCAATTCCTTTTACTTATTGGGAGGCGGGGATGTCTGACGTGAATGAATGCATAGATACCATAATCAAGGACTCCCGGAAAGGCGGAGCTGTTCAAGCCGGTCTGCACGGTCGGACGAATCCATGAGAAGGCCAAACGTTATGCGCAAGCCTGCGCCCGTCCGTATCATATTACAAACACGGGAATGCATGCTCAAATGTCAGTGAGTCCTTGCCATTTGCACGACTCCGAGTTGAGGCGCGGAGGTGGCGACACCGAGCTCCACGTACCGTGTACCTCCTCTGTATGCTACCTCATTTTCCGCGGACACTAGGTTGGATACATCCCAATGATAACTCAAACACAGGCCTTGACTACACGAGCAGCCTAGTCTTTTAGACATAGCTCGGACGACGGGGATCGCGACGCCTGTCTTTAATTTGTTGACACTTCCCTGTATGGTTTCCTCTAGGCCGGTGCTCTGCATACCTCCAACTTTCCATCTCCTAGCCTGCTCCGAGACGCAGCTAGAAATGGAGCATTATGCACTGACTCATCATCTCAGTTGCTGTGGGTGCTGTGTTTTTGCGCTCGGTACGGAGTTCAATGATATGAATATATCCTGAAACGTATTGAACGTTAACCTGTTAGGCGTGTTTTAGCTCCCGGTACGGCAGGGGCATGCTGTATGCTTTTCCACGCCTTTCGGAGGCCTAACTCCATCTGCTCGACATCCGCCCAATCTTTAACTCCTGATGATGAAGTGCTCCTCGGAGCCGTGCTGTGGCCTCAATGGTCCGCGACAGAGATGTCCGCGTTGGCGGGATCCAAGGAGCTTACACGCTCGTGCCTCGTTCGTACACAGGCGGCACGGCGACGCTAGCGTGCTGCAGGGAATGCATAAATACCCCTCGAATCTCCATTTCAGTTCTGCATTCTCTCTCCATTCCCAGCAGCATTCTGCCAAAATGACTCTTTTCTTCAAGCTAGCACTGCTCTCTCTGTCGTCCATTGGGATGCATATGGCGGGGACATCTCCAAACCCGCCCGCGTCGCCCGCCGAGCGTATACGCATAGCTCGCTGGCGTGAGATATTTTTGACGAGCGCACGCATTGCGATCGTAGTCAAGGTAAGTCTCCAGTCAATTCTATTCGAGAGCCTCGATGTGACAATTAATCATGGTTTACAGACTCTGTTCTTGTTCAGCGGAATCGCAGAGGTCGCCGTCCTCCTCGCAGAGCAATATCCGGGATGGTCGATATCCTCGCGCGTATTATCCGCCCTCGTACCGCACGCGCACTCGCGTATCCACATCACACCGCTCTTCGTTTTCGGCTCGCTCCTCACCCTCGCGGGCGGACTCATCCGCTTCCTCTGCTACCGCACCCTCGGCCGCTTCTTCACCTTCGAGCTCTCCATCCGCAGCAACCACAGGCTCGTCAAGAGCGGCCCGTACTCGCTCGTCCGCCATCCGGGATACACGGGCACTATTTTCACGCTGTCCGGTGCACTGTGCTGCCATGGAACGAGCGGGTCTTGGATACGCGAGTGCGGGATCCTGGAGACGACCGCCGGACAGATCGTAGCGTCTGTCTGGGTGGTAGCAGTTTTGTCCATTATGGGCAGCCTGTTCTTACGGATGCCGAAGGAGGACGAGATGCTGAAGAAGGAGTTCGGGAAGGAATGGGAGCAGTGGCGACGCGACGTGAGGTACAGGTTAATTCCTGGGGTGTACTGATCTATCTCGGTAATTAGGACTTCTGAAGAACTGTTGGCATTTTCTGTGCATTCTGTCCTACTTATACTGCCACTCTACTTATCTGTCACCTAATTTTCTGCTCTCCATTTATTTTCTGTGTATGTGCCATGCTAGCCTTTCAATAAACATCGAATGTTGCGGATGCGGACACCGGATGATTTGTGGCGCAGGCATTCCTCCCTCGCTCGTTGAACGATATCCTGCTTACAATGTCAACGATAGCTCTGGCAAAGGTCCCATTTCTTCTGGCAGTCGCCTCTGCCGTCCATGTCACCGTGACACCGCCGAATCCACCGCCAGCTCCCAGCGAAAGTAGAGTGCCAGACGAAGCAGTGCTGGTCAAGATCATGCCGTGGGGCAACTTGCTCGCGAAGGTGAGTACATTAGGCATGACATTGTTACAAGTTACTTACTACTGTGCTATGCAGAGCGTATACTGGGCCTTATCTCTCACCGAAGTTGCGGTGATCCTCGCTGACGCGTACCCGTCGTCAAAAGTATCCCAGGTGGTCCTCTCAAAACTAGCGCAGAACGCGTCAAGTCAATCGATACGCATAACCTCTACATTCCTCCTTGCCAGTCTCGCTACAGTTGCGGGTGGAATCATCCGCCGTATATGTTACAGGACACTTGGCGAGCACTTCACATTCCAGCTTAGCGTCCGCAAGGAGCAGAAACTCGTTACCTGGGGCCCGTACTCAGTCGTCCGCCACCCCTCATATGCAGGTGCAATTCTCGTGGGCATGGGTGCTGCCATCGCGTACCTCTCCCCGGGATCATGGCTGCGAGAGTGCAGCGGTCTCTTTCCCCTTCCACCAGGGATCATAGGGTCATGCATCCGTGCTGCGGGCTGGTTGGAGTGTGCTGTGATAGCTTGGCTCTTTTGGTTGAGGGTCCGCTCGGAGGACGAAATGCTACGCAAGGAGTTCGGGCAAGCATGGGAGGATTGGCGGAGGGCAGTACCTTGGAATATTTTCCCCGGTATTTATTGATATCTGTATGCTACCATATGATTGTAAGCAAATATCTACCTGTGCATCTTCAACAGCCCGCAGTCCGTGGCCGAGAAGGGTATGGAAATCTAAAGCCTCCTTGTATTTTGTGGCGTGCAAATAAAAGGACTATCAATGTCGGAGATGTAGGTCCGTGTTTCCTTCGACTCCTTGTCTTTGTCTTTCATCTGCCTCTGGCTACCTATTAGCTGATCCACCGACGAGAAAACCTATCTCCCATCCCATCGTCCACGGGAAATTGACTTTCACTTGTCTGAGCGTTCGAAAGGTGAGCATATCTCTGTGGCACGGTCAATGTTCCCAGACTTAGCGCATCAACGCCACGATCTAGCAACGAGAGACGTACGACCGTGACAATGGAACACGCGAATCCAAACACACCGTCCCTCTCGACCTTCCCGACCGACATCTGGAAAAACCACGATCACTAATGTGAGTATCTTACAGGTATATATCGGTAATCTGCGGTATGATACCGATGTTTAGCATTACCTCCCTTAGTTTACCCCCCCCTTGAGATTACTCGTAATTTCTGGTACATTACGAGCAATGTACGGTCCATAGCTGACTATAATGGTATGGTATATGTCGGGTAGCCCTACATATAAGTGCCATAAGTAATCGAGACACCTCCTTAGGATCACAGTGATTCCTATTTAGATTGTCTTACTTCAAACAGTGAACTGGCAGATGACAAAAGCAGATATATTGGAACTAAAGAGCTACATCGTATTCGTACTACTTTACTCAAGTACAAGGCAAGGGCCATCTAAACTGCAGGCGGCGACAGTAGGCGGTGACGGATCCTACGACGTTCACACAACTATCAGTAGACGAAAAGTCATGTATAAAGCATGATTCACTAACCGGGTAACACGACGAACCGCTGCCATACACCTGCACACACGCAGTGCATTAGTCATAATGTGCGACATGAATTTGACCCAGAACAGCCACAGTTACTTCAAAGCCGGCCAGCGATGGGGGCGGCTTCGTGAGAGCGATCCTGTTGAACAATAGGCTTAATCGTTAGTGTCGACATTCATAAGCCAAATTTGCACACATCTACATACCTAGGCCAAATGGGCGGCGCTGCGCTGCGCTGGCACGCACGACACAACAGAACGAGCTTGAGGGGATGGATAGTGACCAGCAGATATTGCATCGATGGGTAGCCAGAGGAATAGAGGCAGAGGCAGAGTCGAGAACCAGGGGAGCACACAATGAGGAAAGAGACAAAGAGATTTGTCGCGTCACAGCCGTTGAAAAGTGCGGAGCCGAAAATAGATTCTCACGCCACAGCAGCGCCACAGCAGCGCCTCAGCCTTTTCGGCGTTCGCAAGTCCACTTGTCAAGTGCACACGTTCCTGCAATACAACGTCGCGTACGCACTTCCTCGTCGCTCATCTGCATTCGCCCGCCGTCGCTCGCATTGCCAAACCACCAGCGCTCGCATGATCATGCCCTCCGACGCATGCCAGCAAGAACCGAAGGCGTAAATCAAAACTTCTCGCCTTCGACAACGACGACGCGAATCGACGAATCGACATCTACCGCCCAGTCTGACTGGGATGCACCGCGAGAGTGTGCTGGAGTGGGCCCTTTGACGCCCACACGGGTTAAATGTCCGCCCGCGCAGGATAATCGGAATAAGGATTTCGAGAACCCGTCGGTACATGGTCCTCGCCGTCGTTCGACGCACCGCAGAGCGCCGCCATCCGTACCACTCCGAGTCCTGGGACGACGACTTCGAGGACGCGCCGCCGTTGAACCTCGTCATGCCTAAGCGGCGCCGGCCCACACAGACGCTCAACTCGTCCGACGAGGACGAGTTCGGGGCCGCGCCCGAGGAGGACAGCACCGTGACCGTGCGCGTCAGTCGCATGCCCCTCGTCAAAGCGTCGCCGCCCCCGCCCGCCCCCCAGCTTTCCGATGGCACCCGCAGCGGCAGCGTCCTCCCGCCCCCGCCGCAGCGCTCCCCCGCCAATTCCGTCGTCTCCATCCCGCCGCGCTCGCCGTCTGCGTCCACGACGCACTACGGCTCCACCCCTCACGCACCCGCGCCTCCGGCCCACCTCTAGAGGGCTCGGAAACCTCCCGCCGAGCCCGCCCATCCACCACCAGCACCGCCGCCTGTGCACGAAGTCGCGCCCGTAGCCGCCATCGTACCGGCACCAGGTGCTCAACGACGAGTTGCACGACGGCCATTCCGAGCAGGAGGAGGAGGACGGAGACGCACAGGCGGATCCGCAGCAGCGCGGGCTCGTGCGGACGCCGCCGCCGTCGCTGCCCTCGTCCCCGTTGACGCCGAACACCCTCCTCCAGCGCATCGGCTGAAGAAATGGCGAAGAGGGCTGATTTATCCAGCCCACGATCTACACGACGGCACCCGAACCTGCTTTCCGGCACGACGTCAACCTCGCTTCCGCGACGAGGAAGGCCTTCATAGGGTCCGCTCAACCGTGCATCGTGACGGTAGTAGGTTTGCGATGTGGGCTTCGGGACGGCGGGAGGCCGGTATCTCGAATGCGGGTGCCTCCCTCGATCCCCGATGCTATCGCTGAGTTCTCCGTGTATGATACATTCCATGTAGTGTTAATCCATTCGATTTTAACATAGAGCGGTTTCACTCGTTTACATAGTGAAAATATTAGAAATGAGTGATTTGTGCTCTGTACAAGAGCTACTGGAATCACAGAGCTACTTTCACCCGGTGTGGGTTCCATAGTGAATAATGTAGGAGTAACAGTCGTAACATACCGTGTATTATCAGCATTAGTTCTATCTTAGTTTACCGCTTATAATCTAATGATCATTACCATCTTTTAGCGATCGTGGTTTTTCCAGATGGAGATGCTGCTCAAGATTTTCGCCTGCATCCCGAATCTCAAATCCCTCATCGCGGCCCAAAGCGTCAACCGCACCTGGCGGCGTCTCGTCCCGCTTGCCGAGCTTGACCCGCACCGCCGCGCACTGCTCGAGCTTTACATCGAAGCCGTGAACTCCCCCGGTTTCCTCGCGACGCGCCGCGACATGGTCCACGGCGTCGCCCCCTTTGATCGCCAGGCATGGCTCGACGGGGTGTGTCGTGGAAAAGACGCCAGCTCCATGACGGGCATCGACCTTTTACTGTACCCCAACGGACGCGCCCCGATGGTGCTCCCGGAGGAGTTCCGCATGTGGGTGCTGGAGTAGCCCGCGCGCGCGGTCATCAGCGGGCTCTGGCCAGGCCTAAAGGTCGAGTACAACCAGGAGGAACCTGTCGCAAGACGTCGGGCCTGGTGGAGGAACGATCAGGAGGCGTGCATCCTGCCGTGGCTTTACGACCCTGAGCATGGCCGGACGGACTACAATCCCATGCCGATGGGTCTCTGCGACTTCGAGTTGTACGCAGAGAAGCACGCGCCGGAGAGCGGCGACGTGTCGTGGAAGGGCAGCCGCCTACATGTGTCAACCCTTCTTATGTGGAAGCGACAGCGCCGCACTCAAGGGCAATATGTCCCGTATCCCGACAGTGACACGGCGTGCATGGTCGTGGAGATATGTGGCGTAACGGACTCAGAGGGGAGAGACATCCCCTCCGAGTTTGTACGCCCTATGGAGGAAGGACTTCTCGGCACTGTCCATATGTTCGCGGACGACAACCTTTACGGGTCGTTAGCGACACACGACGAGAAAGGACCGATATGCCTGGAGAAGCCTAGACGGTGGATTGATGTCTTGAGAGAGGAGCTGAAGAGATTGGACAGGTGCTTCGATGCGGGACCGATGAGCGAAGGCTACAAGAAACGTTTCAGGGACGCTGCAGCGGGGAAAGGCAGAGCAGATGGTAAGTTATGGAGCCACAACGAGGAACGCGAGGAGTTCTGGAGCGACGTCGAGGAGTTTTGGAGTGAGGACGAGGATGGACGCCGTAGGAGGCCGCAGAGGCACATCCGCCGTGACGAAAGGCGCACTTTTTTGTTCAGGATGTGAGCTTATACGCGCCTGAATGGGCCGATTGAAGAGATGCCGTCTTGGCTGTTACGTGTAAAATTAGATCCAGACCAGATCCTTGCTTGTTTCCTGTGCGTCTAAGAGTGCCGGAGTCGTCGATAGCCATTTCGTGGCCAATTGTGAGGTGGATGACTTTGCGTGTAAGGTGGGCCGCATAGGCCTCATGCTGTACTCCTGGTATAGGGAGCAGAGACCATAAATCGCGTCAATATATTGACATCGAGCCTCATGAAGAGTCAGCACTCACCTGCAATTGCTCATTAATCCAGTGCAATGACGGCCAGTAGCAGCCTGAAGACTTCCTAGATATATCGGCGAACCTGCCATTTATACCCGTCATTCTTTTGCTTGGAAAGCTCGTCATTCGCTCTCCTTCCATGACAAGCCAGCCAGGAGTGGTAAAGTGTGGAACTGTCTTGGGGAACTGCGGTCGACCTGTCAGCGAATGAACGGCTACACTTGCACCGAGACGACACGCCCAAAAGCGACACTGGAAAACGAAAAATGTAGCATCGCATATCGGGTCATAGATAACATGAACATAGATGCATATATGTCAAAGGAAAGCATGGTTCTCGTACGTGAAGTCAAGCACGCAAGCAGGTTCTGCGGGTCCGGAGGTAACAGGCAAGGGTGTGGAGTGAGCTGTTTGGAGCGGTGCGCAGCTATTGAATAACGAGCTCACTGGAACGATGGCTTAATGAGAAAGAGGCCACATATTCAACGCAGAACACGATGAACATACATTTGACTTAGCAAACAATCCGCACTCGTACTTCAGTAACCTGGAAACGGCGGTCCGCCATGGGTCCTGTTCCACTCCTGTGAGTATGTGGAGTTAGCATAAGAATACTAGGGAGTAAACACGAGCACATACTACGCGGAATCCTGGAGACTTTTGGGCGAGCGTGTTCCACATACGCTGCATGCAGTAATAGTCGCTCTCATACGACGCAACATCAGGAAACTCCCTGTCCTTGGCCTTGTTCATAACTTTGCATTCGTCCATCACGTAGGTGTTGTCAGCCCCGACCGGGAGGCAGAGGCTGAGCGTCCGGAAGACCGCGCCGCCCTCCGGAGGAAAAGCGATGATTTCCGGGGAGATTTCGTTGAAGACCATGCCCAAGCGGTGCATCAGACGAACGCCATCTACACCACCATTTTGCCCCGATGTAGAAAAAATATCCGGGCTTCGACCTTCTTTTGATGTTTGGCACCGGAGGGCCGGTTAAGATCACTAAGAGGCCGATTTGATATCCACGCTCCGCAATGTCGGCGGCGCATCATCGAGATATCAAGCTGACGTTTCCTCTCATAAATGTCGCTCAGATGTCTGGGACTTGAGGTCAAAAGTAGACACTGGATTTCAGAAAGATAAAAAATTGCTTTTGTCTGTGCCAGACACTTGTGCATGGCATTGGTGGGTTTTCTAGTGAAGAAAGCGGCCTTCAATGTCGTTGAAGCAGCTCAGAGAAGCAAATGAGGTGGGATTGCTGAGGACTCAAATTTCTCTAAGTTCGAAATTTTGCGTCTCCCTTGGGGAAGCCACGGTATATAGCTTTTGGTTGGGAAGCATATAATGTGGTCGAATGGCTCAGCGGTAAAGCGCGGCTTGCGTTCGGATCGGTTGTCGGAGAACTTGCGCGAGGTCGCGAGTTCGAATCTCTTTGGTGCACTTTCCAAAAAGCCTTTTAAAATGCAATTTCCTTCGCGACGTCCCGCTGAGGCCATCTTTTGAGGTCAGAAAATAGGCCTCTCAACTAACATCGGTCAACTTATTATTTGATGCTGGCGCGATATACGCCTCACATTTCACGACATCAGCGGGAACCTCAGGTGACATCAGGTAAAAAATCTTCCATTGACCTCACAAAAAAACGGTGGTGTAGAAGCGTAGCGTAGATGTGGCACCATTCCGCTGGGCTTTTCCGGCACTGGTGAACTATGGTGAAGAAGGCGTCGTTGTCGGGCGGGCATCTGACGCATACTCCCAAGACCCGGTCGGGGAACACGCGATGACGCACGACGCCGTGGTATTCCAAGAAAGCGGGGTGGTTGTACGGCTTGAGCTTCTCGTAGGCCATGACCTCGTACCGCAGTGCGGATTTGCAGCTTGGCCAGAAGAGCGGGTCTTCATCGTCAACTTCGTCGAATCGATCGACATAGGTCAGCGGGATGTATGCGCCGCTGGGACCCGCATGCACAACTTTCATGCGTGGGTGGAATCGGGTTGTATGAGCCCCCAGGTCGATATTTTGTTGCTTCACCTCGGCGGCCCTGAAGACCGCCCTGGCATCGACGTTGCTCGCACGAGTGTCGCAGTTTGTAGTGAAGATGGGTTGAAATTCTAGTTGGACAAGCGGGTTGACGTTGACGCGATACAGGACTCTGGAGGTGTTCTTCCTACCACGTCCATTCTTTATCTCGCGTACGCTGAGGATGTGGATTCTGCTGGAGTTCATTGGGAGAGGAGGGCTCGGGAGTAATTTGAGGCAAGGAGGAGAGTGCCAGGCAAGGATGTGGGTAGGATGTCTGTTATCTATTGCGATACTTGAGGTGAGGTCCTTTATACGAGCTAGTGGAGCCGAGACGTCGCCATGGTCGACCGATGGTGAGGACGGTCTGTGCGCGAATTGCAACGTCGGGCTTCCATTCGGGAGTGCAGGGTAACGGGAGTCAGAGGGAGGTCCCCGCAGTTCCATCGACAAGATTCTTTGTCGCCATAACCAACGGCATGAGGACGGTCTGCGCAAAGTGCAACACCAAGCTTCTATTCGGGAATGCAAAGTAAGGATTGTCAGGAGACAGATCCCGACAATGCCAATGACTGAGATCTTGCATTACCTTACGGGAAAAAGGTCACGAACACAAAACGCCGATATCCTTTTTCTTCCGCTCAGCAACAACAACGTGTGTGTTACGCTAGAGAACGGCGACGGACCTTATCAACCCAATCATCCGGGAGATACACACTGGACACAGGTTCCCTTATTCAGCTATCGGTGTCTTGACCGTCGCATGGAGCGCGCACTGCTCGCAGCACCGTTCCACGAAGTCGAGGTGGCTCTATACGCGGCGAGTTCGCCTGCTCATGATCTGGTAAGCACACCCGTACGGTGGTAAGCATTGAAGACAGTATCACTCACTACAATCTCCAGAAACTGCTTCAGCGTACTTGCCCAAGTCTTGAACTTGCGCCCCAAGTCGGTTGGTCCAGATCGAGTTGTAGCAATAGCTGAGACGACGCGAGAGTCTGCGGCGAGACCATCCTGTGTGCTCTATAGGGGGGTAAACGGTAGCTCATTTAACTGAGGCTCAATTGCAAGCTATTGTTGTTGTCGTCGTCGTCCGCCGAGGCCCGACTACGAGTGCTCGACGCTGCGCGCGGAGATATACTGTATCCGAATCCCGATAACCCTAATGCGAGCATCGACAACATTTGGGACCATGACATCGACTACTGTACGGTACCGGCGCTTCAACGATATGCTACTGCGTGTGATGGCAAATAGTATCTGACTTCGCTGTCCGACGTGACGGACTCGGAGCTCGACAACATTTTTTTACTCATCAGAGTCGTGAGCTGACTCACAGTCACGGTTATGTAGCAGTATGTGCTCATGCAGTGTAAGAAAAGCGGCGTCGTAGAGCTGACCTATTGGCACCCAGACTACGACGCTTCATGTTCAGCAAGTGAGGCTCGTCGCTGGATTGTCGCTGGAGCCTCCTTGAGAGTAAACGCCAGTTTATAACCGCGGAGTTTCAATTGGATCGGCATCCAAATTTATAGATTAATTTCCGGCGGCGGGCAAGAAGCGGAGGATATGTTTCACTTCCTTTACAAGGCGAAATGACTTGCTATATCACGGAACCATTTGTGACAGGGTCGCATGCCTAAACGTTTTCAAGGCATTTCACGCAGCGCACAAATGCAGGTCGTAACAGGTCGTCTTATAATAGGTTTTTACGCCGACCAACCATTCCTCATACCTCCCCCATTCGGCCACGTCGCGCCCTCATTCCTGTCCGTTGAAGTCGATTGACTGGCGCCATGACGAGCCCGGCCACTGACATGTACGTTCTCGCAAAGGTGCAGGACTTCATCGAGTGCTGACCGGTTTCTTTAGACACGGGCCCGCTTTGGTTGGCATCCTTCTGAGCACTTTGCTCCTCGGGATATGCCTGTTGCAGACAGCCCAATACTATAGCGCGTACAACAAGTACGCTCTACGTTACGGGTTGTTTACCCTATGCGAGGCTGACTATTCTCCAGGGATCCTTTGTGGCTCAAGATATATGCACGTGTTTTGAAGCTATTGACCGAGATCGACCGCCTGAACGGTGATTTCCAGGTCGCAGCTTTAGCGCTGGCAAATACCTTGCAGACAGCGTTTTCATGTTATTGGATATATAACTCCTTGGGTAATTTTTTTCTCACTAGGTGCATGGCTTTTTCTACTACTCGCCTCCCGGCTGTTCTTCCTAGTCACGAACTTCAGTGCGTTATTTCCTCCGAGTCGCCATTGGGACGTTCGCTAACGTTAGCACCCATAATCTCAGTGAATGTGGAGGCGCTCCAAGTCCTTACTTGGCGTAGGTTTTGCGCGTCTGATGAACTTTTCGACGCGTTCTGACTACGGATGATCTCCATCTTGCAGCATTAGCCTCTGGTGCGCGCTATTACTTCTATAAGATGGCACGGCCTTACTCACCAAGCTCGTTTGTCAGATCCTGCCATGGTGGTACGCGCTTGCATCGACCCTACCACATATTTTCATGCAGTGGTTAAGTTCCGATGCTTTTCAGGGAGTTATAGCCTTCTCGGTCCAGGCATTCTTTGCGTGGAGGATCAAGGTCATCACGGGGAAAACCCTCCTTTCTATGAGCATTCTATTCTGCTCCTTCATCACGTTGGGTTCGTGCTTAGCTACTGCATTGCTTGCTATGAGCAATCTGGCTAATGTATTGTCCCCAGTTGGTGGCATCGCCGTAGCCGTACGCTTACGGTACTTAGATGATTTCCGAGGCTGGACGGTTCAGCGCGTCGAAAGTATACTCACTGAGGTCTGGCTGGTTCCCGCGTAAGTTTTTTCCATGCCAACTTGTACGTTCGGTCGGGAATGATCTCTCGTTTACCGTCAGGGCTCTCGCGGACCTCGCGATCACAATTTCCTTGCCGTGGCACCTTGTGAGTCCAT
Organism: Plicaturopsis crispa FD-325 SS-3; assembly: GCA_000827205.1. Lineage (NCBI taxonomy): Eukaryota > Fungi > Basidiomycota > Agaricomycetes > Amylocorticiales > Amylocorticiaceae > Plicatura > Plicatura crispa. The sequence continues at coordinate 111,352 of KN832564.1, read as the reverse complement.
TGCCTGCCTCCTTGGTCGCTCGCTCGCTCAAATTGGTATAGCGCCAAAAACGGACGGGCATCGCTAAGACGGACAGCGCGATTCAGAAGATCATCCGACGTGAGTATCAATGCCTTTCCATATCTCCTTCTGCTGAGCTTACTACTGCCTCTCCCAGTGACCATCCGGAACGGCGCGCTCTCTACAATATTTGCCCTTCTTGACAGTACGTCCCCTCCGCCATGTTCTGTCACGACTCACTGCAAACCTTGACTATCTTGTACTACAGCCATCACCTTCCTTGCGCTGCCGGTAATGAATTTTGCTGTCGTGAAGATCCTGCGGATACACTGATGACGATGAGGTGCTTCAGCGCTGGGGATTGCACTTGGGATTCAGTTTCCCCCTACCCAAGCTCTACACGAACTCGGTGCTATCAAGCCTGAACGCTCGCGATCCCAGTCGACACAGCGCGTTCTCCGATGGGTCCAAAGACGAGCCAGTGAGTGCTTATACGCACCGGCGCAGAAAGCTATTAATGATATGTACATTTGACATCCCTAGTCGAAAGATGTGCCCAACGAGGTAGGCATCCGCGTGCTAAGTTCCCCGAGATAGTTAACACTTTGCTCACTTGATGTTGGTTCCAGTTGTTCGTCTCGGTCAACGTGCAGAAGACGATACACGCAGACGATTGGCATCAGCAATCGAGCGTACAGTCCATTAAAATGGGCCCCATAGATGCGAAATAGTGGTTGGGGCGCTCTTGTTGAAGGTCTCAGTATACATATAGCAAATCTCATAATAGCATATAGAGTCATTGCACACGGTGACACAGAGGGGAAGCACAGCAACTCTACGAGTGCACGTATCATTTTTGTACGAGTGTGCTGGAACTTGACGCACCTTCCATTGCGGAAACGTTCGCATGTTCACAGTTCAACGTTCAACGTTTCCGGATCAATGTCCTGGCTCGTCCTCGCGCAGAAAGAAACTCGAAGAGAAAAGACAGTATCTGATTGCGCAGACCGCGAGGATACAACAGCGAATAAGTTACATACATACATACTTAATGATAGATACAGGGACCGTGCCCCGTCGGGATTCCTCGTCCCCTTCGCCCTGCGATGCTTGCTTTTTTGTACACGCCGCCCGCATACACACGGGCGGGTTCGGCGTCGATACGCCCCCGCCGACTACGTATACACATTGATCGACGCAAAGTCGAAGTACGCGTTCGTGAACGCGCCCGGGTTGGCGTTCACGTAGTCTGCAATAGGATGGTCAGCACGTGTAATTCCGACCACCATTTGAAGTTGGCACGAGGCGCGGAACAGAAACACGAAGAGAGACTGATGATCCAAAACGATGCTCACCGACACACGTTCCTGGGCAGCCATCCGTCGTGCCGTACGTCGAGCCCGCCCACGCGCCGCCTATGAGGAGACCGATCAGCTGGGGAGAGCGATAAAGGAGAGGAGGAGGACGCACAGAACGTCAAGTTGATGACGATGTTGTTAGGCCCGAACATCGTGCCGATGTCGCAAGACGTATTCGGGAAGAGCGCGTCCGGCTCGCCCTGTTCCCGTCAGTATCAGTATAGAGATTATGAGGATCAAGTGGCCAAGAATGGACAGCACAAAGAAGACGGGCAGCACAAATTGGACGCATAGCCAAGACAGAAGGAACAGACACGCACCCAATTGTCCGTGTTCACGCTCGTCCCGCCTGCGGACGCGTCCGCGGGCGCGTTGTTGTCCGCAGCGGACCAGAACCACACCTTGATAAAGTCGGTCGTGCGCTCGGCGGCGTAGCTGGTGGTGCGAGTGTCAGCACACGCGGTAAGAGTGAGACAGGGAAAGGGATAGCGAAACGGTGCAAAGCGAAAGCGAAAGAACGCACATTCCGCCGCCGGCCGTGTTAAAGTTAGGCCCGAAGCTGTTGGTGGACGCGGCCTTGACGCCGCATCCGGGGTTGCCGGACGCGTTCGCGTCGCAGTCCGTGTTCAGCGTCGTGCCCGTCTGTTGAACGCCCGATGCCGGGATCGTGCAGCCTGAACACAACCCATGAGCGCGTGCAGAAGGCCGGGATTACATAGAATCTGAGGGAACCGAACGCACCTGGGTTCGTGTGCAGGGTGCTCTGGTCATTCGCCTGGTTGTTGACGCCTTCGATGATGTCTGCGCGCGGCGAAATACGTGAGTCGTGCTTCAGGTCTGCGGAGGACATTGATAGACTGACCAAGCTCGCCCTAAACGCCATCGGAGAAATAAGTCAGATGAAGGCGACGAGAATAGGTGGAAGCCCGTGACGCACATCAGCAGGCCACGCATCTCCGAACTCCCAAACCGCCGGCCACGTTCTGACCAAGGCGTTCATTCGGTCATTTCCTGGCACGGAGTGAAAGTAGGGGGACGCGCTCACCCGCAGCCCTCGGGCATGTGCCGCAAGTTAACCACAATGACGTGCGTGCTGTACTGCTTCGTCGACTTCAGGCGCACGGAGTTGCGCCCGGGATCCGTCGCCGCGAGCGTCGTCGTGTCGTCCGCGCGCAGGATGAACGTCGTGTCGCTCGCGTACGTCAAATTACCGATCTGCGCCGTCGCCTTGTCGACGTACGTCCTGCACACGATCGATCAGGATCAGCTGCGACGCAAGGGTCAGCAAGGAGGGAAGACGCACACGCGGCCCGAAGTCGGGTCGGGGATGTTGTCGTAGTTGAAGAACGTGTTGAACCCGTCACCGACGACGTTGTCGCTGCGGCTGTATGTCGCGCCCAGCGCTGTGCCGGCGGCGGAGATGAGGCACAGCGCACCCGTCGCGGCGGTGAATTTCATGGCTGGCGGGGGCGATTATGGGGGCGGGGGGAAGGGGTCTGTGAGGGAGACCACCGGAGTGCGTTCTGCACATTTTATATCGGGGGGAGGATTGGTTCACCATGAGGTCGTCGGGGTCACATTGGCTCTGCAGGAAAGCGGCAGAAGAGGTTCGTACCATTTCGTCGTCCGTCGTCGCTACGGCAAATTAGAATAGATAGAGTTGCGTTGCTCTATTGGTGAGTCTCGCCAGAATTGCTCTCGATTTTCGTGGCCCCATCGCATCTATGGTGTGCTGTGATCAGAACGTGACAGCTGAAAAGGCGGCCAGATAGGCACTCACAGGATGTCGACTACTCTGGTAGAAAGCATAATGGGACATAGAAGACGCGGTTCCGTGTGGTCCTTTGCCCCCGGTGAGCAACAGGTCGTTCCGTACAAGCCTTGATATACCGGGCAGACCGATTTGTCCGTACACCTATTATAGACGCGCCTCTAGCATCTCTATAGCGTCACACCAAGATAAACGCGATAAGATTGAGTGTTAGAATATCCAAGCAACATAGCGATTTAAAAGGCGTACCCATGACCAGAACGCTCGCATATTCATCGGAGGCATATCGTCAAACGATTTCAGCTGGCCAGGACACGCATGGTGTCAACCTGATCCATCATAGGAAGTCGAGTCGAAGGCCCGCAATATAGAGTTCTCATTGTACGCTCGAGATCACCGTACCGGTGCTTCCAGGCTGAAAGAGGGTTTGAGGGTGTATCGGCAGCAGAGCGACGTGCAGAAGATGGAGCAGTGCTACGCCAGCATCGGTGCATATCGTCAATCCGATGACCGGTCATGTTATCGCACCTCCTCATGCTCGAGGCTCCCGTCTGCGCAGCCTTCATGCACGAGGATACATGCTGGGATTCGGGAATAAATACACTGTGTGAGAGTTACGACAAGGCTGGGATGTCGATACACATACCTCGTTACGGGGGCGAGTGGGCGGTGTCTATTCGAGTCTCGACTCTGCTGGCTCGGCGGGCGGCCGCAGCGACAAGGACGGCCAGCTACGCACTGTCAGTGTGTGCACGTTGTAGATACCGACAAGCAAACACAAAAACAATGGGCAAGAGGGCAAGAAGTAGGGCAAATTCGCTTCTAGAACGCACAGCTGCAGTGAGTGGTACAGTACAAGTCTGAGATGGCATCAAACACCGCTGCGCACGTTGACCTGCTACCACCACGATCTATGCACTGTGACCATTGTTTCTTCTCGGCTACTTGGCTCGCTACACCGCCCAACGGCTCCGATGAGCAGACAATCACGTTCAGGGACCCCCGCAGACCACCGTTTGTAGCTGGTCGATATCGGGTACCATGGCCTCACATCGCGTTGCTGTGACTTTAGCCACGGTGCCCCCGATGCTGTGGACCTGATCTAGCCCCGATACTTTGCTGAAACTCGAGGACAGTCGTTCGAGTACTGCCGAACGACTGACTGTCTTGCATTGGCGTCGATTTGGGAATGGTTCGAGTCTACCGATTCTGGGTGCTGTTTTCAGATACTGTCTTCAACCGCCCGGATGCTATCTTTCGGAATCATGCAATGGCCAGAGACCAGAGATCGGTGCTCTATGGGATGCCAGGTGTGTATCTCGCATGACACTTTTGTTGTCGATTTTCGTCGTGTTCTCTTCCAAAGGTTCCATTTTAACCAGATCGCGCACCGATCGCGCACGGTTCGGTGCACCGCCTGCGATCCTTTCACCACCTGCACAGTTTACCTTGTATTCCACAACTCACCCCCGCCGAGTGCGCATGGCTCATGCCCCTCGCGTACATCCCCAGCATTTGTGCTGCCATCTGCCCCCGATCATGAGGATGTGCCGGGAGGGTTCACCATTGCGTGGTCATGCTACTCCCATTCAAAATTTTGCTACTTTCATTCGTATCTTCTCTATCTCGTCCTCGCCGCCGCTGGGAAGGCCTACTGTGGGCTGCTGTGCAAGACATTTTGCCATCGATGCTGGAAGGCATCGCGTCGGGGATCGTCTTGCACGGTCTGCTCGCAATGGCCAGCTCAAGCGGCTTCGTCGTCTTCCATATCGGATTTCGCTTGCCACTCTTGCGATCTTTCTTGACCATGTCCTCTCCTTCTATTCGCGGCACTTTCGGATACCGTGTCAATATGCCCTGCAACAAAAGTTGACTAAGTTGCGGTCGTAGCCTCCTTGGTTGTCCAATTCGACTACCCAGAACGCTGCCGACCGCCATGCTTCTCTGTTGCGTCGCGTATGCACGGTTAGACGCTTTCGCCGCATACTCGACAGGAATGCGCAAATGGCTTTGATGATTCCCTTTTCGGCGATCTCGTCCAAGTTATGTTTTCTGAAGACAATTCCTAAGGGAAGGTGTCCCCAGTTTGTCGAGAGCCACCAATTGGGCATGTCTTCGTTGTAACCGTCACTAGTACTGTGCCCCTCAATTACGCAGTGGAATCTCAGGTTGGAGGATCTGTCTGAGATTTGGTCCACGCGATTTCTTTCATGCAATACTGTACAGTCTGATAGCACAAGTCTGATAGCACAACAGAGTCAACAAGATACAGTTACAGGTTACAGGGTACAGTCCAAAGCCAGCTTACACTAGAGCGCCCGGACATCTTCTAGCGCCCACCGATCTCACCCTAGGTACTAACCGCCCCCGCCCCAGCTACATCCTTCGGAGTCTTTGCACGTGGCCGACGCCGGCTCTTGCTCTTCCCTTTCCCCTCGATCAGGCTCTTATCGACTGTTGCACTCCCGTTCGCGCTGGCATCACGAGAGTGTTCGCCCGCACTGCTCCCATCGTGCGAGTTGTCGCGCGAATGGACACTGCCGTCGTGCGAATGCGAGCGGCCCTTGTGTGCACCGGCAGGGGCCTTGAGCGCACCGCTGTAATCCTTGGCCGGAGTTGCGCCGCTGTGGTCCTTCGTCGTAGCACCGTGCAGAGCCTCGACCGCACCGTTGCCTGACTGGCTGTGGACGGCGTGTGCGTGCGCGGGGGTGACGAGCACAGTGACGCTCGGCGGGGTTTTCATCTCGTGCCCGGCCCCGACGTTTTTGTCGTGCGCGACATCGTCCTTGTGCGTGACGGCGTCTTTGTACCGCTCGGCGTCGGTCTTTGCGTGTGCGCCTTCGTGCTTTCCGTGTGCGGCATCGTGCTTTGTGTGTGCGCCGTCGTGCTTCGCGCGCTGCCTGATGCCCGGGCCGTCTTTGTGCTGCTTGTCGTCGCCCTTCTCGTGCCTAGCGTCATTGTGCGTGACGCCATCCTTGTACCGCTCGGCATCAGTCTTTCCGTCCGCCGCGCGCTGCCTGATGCCGTCTCCGCCGCCATTTCCGCTCTTATCGTCGTCCTTGTGCTGCTCGCCATCACTCTTCCCGCCCTTGTTGTCGTCCTTATGCTGCCCCTCCCTATCCTCACCCTTCCCATGCATCCCACCGCCCTTGTCCTGCCACCCGTCGTCCTTGTCCTGCCAAGCGTCATCGCCGCGCATGGAAGCGGGTAGCGGCCGGCCGGAGATCTTGTAGAATATAGTGCCCTGGGTTAGACGGGGTGTTAGTTATGTGTGGGGGTGCGGAAATGCGAGGATGATGTGGGGGCTAGGACGGGACGAAGACACGCGAGAGGATTGAACGGAAACGCGACGCGACCGAGTAGAGACGCAATAGGACGAGACCAATGCGTGAGAGCGGACTGCGACGCGACGAGACAGGCTAAATTGGAGACATGACACAACCGAATGGACACGCGAGACACGAAAACGAGGACGCGAGACGAGCGAGCAGACCCGAAGGATGAACAGACACGAGAGAACGAAGACGCGAGCCTGCACACAACCACGAAACGCGAAACTCACATCGAATGTACCCCTCACATCCTCCTTCTTTACACCGCCAGATCCGCGCGCAGGCCAGAGCATGATATACGTCGCTAGCCACTCAAACACGGCCGCGAACCAGCCAAAAGGCTCTGCAAACCACGTCCACCACACCGTCTGCCCGCCGTACCAATTAGCCTCCGCCACTCCACACCATAACACCACTCACCAAATCCACAGGATCGCGATTCCTCTTCAACATCCGCACGCCCTCCGCAAACGTCATATGCGTATGCGGCGCCCTCGTGCTCGCCCTCCACACCTGCTCGAACCTCGCCGCATCGAGCGCGCCGCGGCGGGTGAATGCGCGCGAGTCGCTGTGGTGCTTGGCCTGGTGCATGTGCGCGACGAGGAGGCGGAAGCGCGGGTCGGGGAGGCGCCGTGTGGGCGGGAGGGTGAGGTAGGAGAAGGAGCCGTGGATGATCGCGGTGCAGATGAGCGAGAGGAGGATGGAGAAGTGGATCGCGCGGAAGGCGTTGTACGTGTCTGAGGGCCAGATGACGCCGTCGTTGTCTGGGTCGAAGAACGCGACGTGCGCTTGGAGGGCGGTGTGTTTCGGGGCAGCTTCCATGGTGGTGGTTCAGGTCGAAGAGGCGGTCGGGTGTTGGAATGGACTTTGAGCGCACTTTTCATTGGAATTTTAGGTTTAGGCTTTGCGAGACGGTGACGCAACGCTCTTGCGCATCTGAGAACGCAGTTTCCTGTCTCCAAAGACCGTTAGCAACTTAAAGAAATTTATCCTGCTGTTCGTGCGCACCTTTTCCTGTCAGTACTTGGTAACTGGGCTTTGCAAATGAGCATGAACGCTAGGGAACATATCACCGTATCTGTATATACAACCTAAAACTTACACCGCACAGTACAATCAATACCCATGTATTGTCTATCGCATTATACATTCTATACCAGCCCTTGGCTATCCTCACCGTCACCCGTCACCGCCAGTCGTGCACGACGCTCTCGTTCTCCGAATGCTCGTGGAACTCGTCCGACGACCCCTCGCTCGCGTCGCTCTCCTCCTCGTCCGGGTAGTCATTCGTGAAGTACTCCTCCGCTACGGGTAACTCAGATCAGTGTACCGTTCGATGAAACCGAGGGAGGAGACGCACCATTAGAATCCTCATCCGCCTCGTCCTCCTCCTCTTCGTCCGAATCCGAGCCGTAGGGGTCCGTCAGCGACGGCGGCAGCCCCGTCAGCGTCGCCACGTTCCCCATCCCCGCACCCACGCCGTCGCCCCATGAGGTAGCGTCCTGCGCGGGGCGGTGGTAGAAGACGTCCCAGACGTACTCGTCGTCGCTGCCGTTGCCCTGTGTTTTTGTTGCGTCTGTCTTTACAGGGGGCGCTTTCGTGGCAGGAGGTGCAGGCGTGGTTTTGGAAGGAGGCGCGGGGGCGGGGATATCGTGTACTACCCCACCCATATCAGTCTCCCACCCTCCACTACCAAAAATAAAAGAAACACGCACATTTCAGATAATCCCGTAACATCGGCATGAACTTGTCCATCTCATCATCCCCCTCCCCTCCTTCCTCCTCCTCCTCAACGCGTTCCTGCTCAACGTCGTACATCCTAAACGCCTTCTTCTTCCGCTGTTGCAGTTGTTGTTGGTGTTGGGCGAGGGCGCGCGCGGAGAGGACGGTCGGCGGGGCGTACAGCTTCTGTTCTCGACTGGATGAGTCGGGTACCTTGCGCCCGCGCTCGTCGTCTGAGCCCTCGTCGCTATCGGAGTCGTGTTTGATGATCTTGTATCGCCTGTTCTCCTGGCGCGTCGTGGTGGGGGAGGGCGGTGCGGTGGGGAGAGTGGACGTTGGTGCCGATGCGGGGGCAGATTTTGCAGGAGAGGCGGTTGGGGAGGATGCTGCTTTGGCAAGGCGCGTGATCTCGTCCTGTAGGGGTGGTCAGCATTCCACGCCAATGATCACAGTAGAGTGTGTCAGTAGAGATGGTGAAGAGTCCATGTAGATGTTGTGACTGAATGGTGACCAATGTGCAAGGGGACACTACGCACCTGAAGCACCTGCCGCCTCCGCGCATCGGCCCACGCGTCCGCCTCCACCGTCTGCGCGAACTGGAACACTCCTCCTCCCCCACCCACGGCGGAGGGCCGCGATTTCTTGCGGCGTACGCGCGACTCGACGACTGTGTGTAGAGCGTATCAGTATTATATCAGTGTGGGGCAAGTGGGTAACGGAGAGCGCACACACCTAGCGCATCGAGCGGCTCGTCTGTGCGCTTACGCTTGATGCGCAGGATCGTGTACGATTCTGGGCTGCTCGCGTCGGGGTTGGGGGAGTAGGTGGGGTCGGGCGAGGTGTCCATCGCGGTCGCCATCGTGTCTATCGCGTTATCGTGTTTATCGTGTGGTTATCGTGAGATACTATTGGTATATCGTGCGTGTATCGCGTGTCTTTATATCCCTTGTACAGGGCAAGTGGTACTTCGGGTGGTGGATGGTAGAGCAAGAGGAGCAAGAGAGAAATGTCGAGAAATTGGCGTTGATGAAGACAGGGGCGTTTTCCCACGTGGCGCGGGCACGAGGCGAGCGCTCGAAAGTCGGGTATCGTTCGATGGGTCTGGAGATGATCGGGACAAAAATACCGAGATCTCACCTATTTGGTCGCTTAAGCCGGAAACGAGGCACGCGTGGCCGCTTTCCGTTCCCGCGCCGTAGCGCGCCTGGCCCCCGAGGACGCGCCACCGACGGGTTGTATGCCCATGCGATGTGCATTGTATCCTAAGGAGCTCCATAAAATAGTGGGATGCTGTGTGCATGCAAGTAGTGTAGCAAGAGCTTAGCCTCGAATTTTTGGCAAATAAATTTTGCATTTCTCAGGGTGTTCCAAGGTGATTCTGTATGCATGAGGGGTGTTCCCTGCATCTATCCAGTGCTAAAAAAATCTTAAAACATAGATAAAAGCGAAGCAGTACATATAAGTGCTATAAAGACCTCTTCAGGTGTGTCTTATGCAGAGCTCCCAGCAGAAGGCTCTCTACTTTGTATATTTTCGAGGATAGGCCTTGTTTGGTGAACGGAGCGCACGGACCAAGTTACGACACGCGGAAGGTCCGGCTCCGGCTCGAAGACCTTCTCCGGGTGTTTTCCCGGCGCTTTGTCAGCTGATCCCGATGATCTCCAGACCCATCGAACTAGGACTCCTCGAAAGTCTTTGCTCCTCGAGTCCTTGACTCTTGCCTCCTCCTACTGTTCCCTTCGTTTTGAATCCTTGCTGCCTTTTTGTCTTCGCGTCGATATTCTGAACATGCCCTGTACAGTACGGCTATTGCTCTTGTGAGTCTGTTATTTCCTGGTTTTACCGGCACTGAGGCAAATGATTTGCGACAGCGCACGGATACGAGTTTTCTTTTGCGTCATCGTACACCCTCGAAATGCGCACAGCAGCCGGGTGGACTAGCCCAGATGGACGATTCATGCGGAGGGCCTCCATCTCCTAGTTACTCTGCACCCGTACGTGTATCGCGTACATCGGGGACGGCGCTCGTCGTTGGGCGTCTTTTTCTCTACTTCGTGCGCACATTGTGCGTTCTGGATGCCAACTCTTCGCCGATGAGCCTGCAATATCATTATGCAGCAAGACGGCTCGAGTAGGCTCGGCACGCATTTTCTGTGCGCGCCAATGCGGCGAAGGTCATCCATGGCGACACGGCGCTCTCTTTTCTCCCCTCCTCATGCACCCTCGCGATCTTATCCATTCACATCTCATTCCCTTCAAACCCAAGACGTGCAGCGAATGGTGTGTGCTAGGCCAGATACACGACGTGCACGGCAACGATTCGTAGCATAAGACCCGTCGCTTTGCAGTCGCGGCCTTCCCATGTTCATCTCGAACTCTTGGATATGCACCGATTGCTTACGGTTCTGTTTTCCTTCGAATCGTTGTCGTGCGTACGCATTTTCTTCCCATACAATCCCTCTCGCGATCGTGTTCATCCATCTATATCTCTTTTTTTACGCCCAGGACGTTGAGTGATGGTGTGTGCCAGGCCAGATGCGTAACTTGCACGGCAGTGGCGGACATGCCGTTCTGCAATCGCAGCCTTCTGGCGTTCATGTTTTGAATTATTGGATAGGTAGCGATTGCTCCTACAATGGTCTCTTTGTCACTGCCGTGCGTATGCAATTTGGGCCGGTACATGCTTCGTATGGCGTGTTACATGGATTTGCGGTGCAGGGAGCGCTGAATCGATGGTCATTGGGAGGCGAGAGTGGGACGTCACCTCGACCGATGTCTGGCGCTGCGTCTGCCAGAACGTCGGTGACATTGGTTTCATCTACTTGCCTGCTTCTCCCCTTCCCTTCCTTCCCTTCCCGTCCGCAGTATCTTTTGACGTGTGTACCAAGCTACTTCGTGCACGACATCGGCAGGAACTGAGGCTGGCACATAATACATGCTACGCGTTTGTACAGCGCTCATTTCGAGTGGCTGGCCAAGGTACTGTTTAAAATGGTCGTCCTTGAGGTCTTGCCGTGTGTGCACTATATAGCATGGTATGGCCGCATGTCTCAAGTTACCGATGTACAATCTTGAACATCTAGTCGGCAGCACTTCCCGCACGCCATCCATTGGGGCGTGTCCTATCTGGTTAGCTACTGATACCTGCTCTGTTATGCGCTCCATCCTGGTGGTCCAGCGCTGGCGGCATGCCGTTAACAGTCTTGTTTGGTATCTACACATTTCGGCCACGTTTCTCGTACAACTAACAAGTTACGCTTCAGTGCGCTTTCTCTTGATCCTCTCCGACCTACGGAACGTCGGTTCCTGTTGTATGATAGGATCTTCCCTGCGGCGCTTATGACTAGCCCGTGTCCTCCAGCAGTCCCCGTCGTCACTCCAGAAATCCTCGTCACTGCTCCCCAATCCCGACGCCGCCTCCCTGAACCGCTTCTTGTAGACATGGCTCATTGGCGATACGTCGAAGCACTTGTCTATCCTCTCTAGCTCGGCCCTAAGGAAGTCGATCCAATTCCGTGGTTTCTTCAAATCTTTCTCGCCGTTTTTGTCGCGCGCTGCCAACGAGCCGGTCTTATAATAATCGTCCATCACATGTACGGTGCCATGCAGCCCGTCTTGCAGTGGCCCCGGGCTCCCGTACATCGTGCCTTGACCGTACACATCCTTCACGCTATCCAGCCGCACGACCATGGACTCCGTGTACCGACTAGCGCCCTCGATGGGCGGCGCCTCGGCACTAAACGGCTTTTCGCAGATATGCATCACCTTGACATATGCGCGGCTGCCCGGTAAGCACATATAGCCGCTCCCCCCGTTGTGCGCAGCGTACAGGTCGAAATTCGTCAGTCTCCCGCGCGAGGGTACACTCGTACCGGACCAGACACCGTATAGCGGAAGCACGCTCGGCTCGTGCGGCCTCCTCCACCAGGCCCGGCGTTTCGGAATCGGATCCTCCTCGTTCCACTCTGGCGCGAGCCCCGGCCAGTGCGCGCCGATGACCGCTTTGGCGGGCCATTCGCGCACCCACATGGTGAACGTCTCCGGGAGCGTGACGCCGCAGCCCAGGTGGACGCGCAGTGTGCAGAGCCAGCCCTCCCGGTTGAGGGGGACGAGCCCGCGGGTAATGTCGCGGCGCGTCGCGAGGAACCCGGGCGAGTTCACGGCGGCGAGGTATAGGTCGAGCAGCGCGCGCCGGTGCGGGTCGAGGGAGGCGAGGGGGACGAGACGGCGCCAGGTGCGGTCGACGCCGAGAGCTGTGATGAGCGCCTTTAAATTCGGGATGCGGGCGAATATCTCGAGAAGCAGCTCGGGCGGGAAGGTGGAGACGGACGGTATAGCTTGATTCGCGTTTGGCATCGTGGAAGCCGGGATGGGAGCTTATGGGTCAGAGCGTAGGGCGCGACTGGAAGGTGAGAGAGAGAGGATCTTCGGCTATTTGTACTCATTGTACACTGTACATATTTTTTTCACACAATATAGGTCACAATGGTGGCATCTGGTGGTGGCATCCGAGGTCCCGAAGCCGGTGGCATAAACGCTCGAGCTTGAGGACAATAGATAATTGCGAAGGAGGGCGTCCAGATCGTCCCCGTCTGTTGCATGATACAAGTTCTACCGTGGTTTGGTTGCAAGAAGCATATAAATATATGAGCATGGCGTATATACAAGCACTCAAATCAACTAAGCCTTGGCCCGTTTTCGTTTAGTCCTCTTCGACTTTCGGTCGGCCTCAGCAGTTTTCCCCTTGGTCCTCTCTGACCTACGAGGCGTCGGTTCCCGCTGACGCTTCCGTTGTGCCTGCGTCCGCGCATTGCGCTCCTCCTCGTCCTCCCACCAGAACTCGTAATCGTCGTCATGATTTTCCCAAAGGAAGTCTTCCACGTCGTTGAAATCGTTGAAGTCGTCGAAGTCGTCCGAAAGCGAATCGGCGGCACACCCGCCACACCCCAGCGTTTCCGCATCGCCTGCCCCCGCACCCAATGCTGCGTCCCTAAATCGCTGCTTGTATTTCTCGCTCATCGGCCCAGCCTCGAAGCGCCTGTCCACTTTCTCCAGCTCCTCTCTCAGGAAATCAGTCCAGCGTCTCGGCTTCTTCAAACGTTTCTGGCCATTCTCATCGACCTCTGCCATCGTCCCGCACTTACTCATATTCCCGAACAGATGGACAGCACCGTGAAGCCCCTCCTCGATTGGGCCCTCAATCTCGCAGAGGCGGTTTTTTCCCTTGGAATCCGACGCCCCACTAATCCCCACGACCAGGCCTTCAGTGTGACTGTCAAAATACGGGTCCCATTCGTTCTGCGCATCGCTCTGCCGCCTACAGAGATAGAGGACGGACACAATCAGTCGGCTGCCGGCCCACGACGCGGCGCTGCTCCCCGCGTGCTTCTGCGCGTGCAGCTCGAAGTCGACGAGGAACGTTGGTAGCGGCACGAACTCCGTGCGCCCGATTTCGGGACAGTAATGCCACGGGAGCATGCTGGGCTCTTGCTCGTTCTTCCACCACGCGCGGCGCTTGGCGATGGGATGCTCCTGGTTGAACTCGACCGTCAGGCCCGGCCAGTGCCCGCTGATGACCGCGCGGGAGGGCCACTCAAGCACCCACATACGGAACTCCTCCGGCAGCGTAATGGGCGGGTGTCCGGGCGGGGCGCTGGGGTCCACACCGCGGGATATCACGTTGACCCACTCCTCGCGGTCGAAAGGAGCGAGCCCGCGGACGACGTCACGCCGTGTCGCGAGAAACCCGGGGGAGTTGACGGCGTCGGTGTATAGCTCCAGCAGCGCGCGGCGGTGCGGGTTGAGGTCGGCGAGGGGGACGAGACGGCGCCAGGTACGGTTGACGCATCGGGCGGCGATGAGGGCTTTGAGATTCGGGATGCGGGCGAAAATCTCGAGCAGCATCTCGGTCGGGACAGTCGAGAGGGATGGTGGCCTCGGATCTGCTGATTTCATTGTCGTCCAATGTAAAGGTGACTCCGCTATGCGTGTGTCTAACATGATATGCACTTGAGTTTGAGGGTCGTCCGTACCACTGGCGAGAGAACTTACCTCGTTGGTGTCAGTAGTCTTGTACCAAATTGTAGTAGTGGGTTTATGGTTTGACGTTGTACACCGATGAAAGACAAAGACAAAAAGAACAAGGATCTACATGGACCTACAACTCCGACTATCTCCGACTCTACGAATGAAGGTTGGAAACTTGAAAAGTGAACGAAACATTCCGTCGGAGACCATCGCGCACTGCACGGTCAGACAAGGATATCCAACTTCGAGATCAGGCTTGTAGGAGTTGTTCTAGACGGCCGGGAGACTGACTACCACGGTCTGTCGAGAATCCGGACGAAGGCGCAGCAATTGCGTGTTATTGAGAGCTCCAGAAAAGCGCTACTATGTAGTAGGCATCGTTAAGACATCGAAGACATTGCAACTGGGAACCAAACGGCAGCTTTTTGTGCGCTGGGTCCTGACTGTCGTCGACGTCGTCTTCAGATTCTTGCCGCAGTCACGGCGTCGTCGGGCCTTGCGAAATTGGCGGTATGATCGGGAGTCGGAAGTTCCTCCGTACCCATGCGCCGCGGCGGGGCGATGACCTCGACGTTGACCTCGACGACGACAAAACCGAGTCCTTATCTTACTCGAAACTTGGGCTTCTGTCAAAGCTCGACTATGGCTCGATGATGAACTCTGTCTACCGTACACAAGACAGACAAGAACGTCTCGCGCAAACTCGATCGACGGAGAGTTATCATATGGCAGATCTACGGTGAGGATGGTAGTCGTGACTTTAGGAGGAGGGTAAGTAGTAAGTAGCAGTCTTCGGCTCAGGATACCGTACGCGTGTGCTTACTACAACTTGAGCAGTCGAAACCGCCGGGTACAAGGGTCACCCACGCCAGCTTCGAGGAACGGTTCAGTGTGCACTCCATGCGACGGTCAAGACCTCGCTGAACACGGGAAATGTGTTCGACATGTATCCTCCGCATGGTTGGGCTGACAAGGTCCGTCATAATTTCACAGCATACCTCTCGCGTTGTTGTTGCTCAAAGAACACAAAAAGGGCCTCGGCGTCTTGTTTTCGTGAATTTCGCCTGTGTGGACATTGTCTATCTTCGACGATGCTCCCTGTGCTGCCTCGCACTTTGCACGCGTTGTCCGTCGGCCATGGCGACGAGACCTTTTTCTGAATCCCGTCACTTTGCATCCCGAATGGAAGCCTTGTGTTGCACTTTGTACACAGCTCGACCTCGTTGACTCACACCGACGGTCGACCATGGCGACGCCCGCTCCGCTAGCTATAAAAGGCCTCGTCTTCAATCCCATCGTCAATCACAAACCACTCTACCAGTTGCACTTCACTCACTCCCTCTTCTCCCACTTTACTACCAACCACCAAGACCAACTTCTCAATGGATCTCCGCAAAATTAGCATTGCTAGCACACGCGAAGTCAGGAACGGGCGCGGCAGGAGGATCACCACCAGGGTCTTGTATTATGCTGCCGTCTACCCTCCTCCCATCGAAATCGGGTATCAGCGCGTGTACACCACGACCTGCGATGCCCGCGAGGAAGACGTTGACGCTTCCACAGTCAGCCGAACGAGGAAGCATCAAGCTATCGACATGGACCAATTCACCATCCCTCTACAGGACGGCATGACTTGGTGCACTCAACCCCCTCCGCCGTCCTCTGCCAATTTTGAATGGTCGTTTGTTGAGCGGTTCAGGTGGAGTGACGATGAAGACCCACATTTCTGGCCTCAATGCAGAGAGTCGTTACGGCTCGAGGTGATGGCCTACGAGGCGCTCAAGCGCTACAACCACCCTACCATCATGAAATACCACGGCGTCGCGACACACTACTTCGACCCCGACAGAGTTGTGGGGGTGTTTCTCGAACGAAAGGATCTTCAGCACTGTCCCGACCTCGTGACGCTAGCTGACCGCAAGACGACAAGCGCAGCAGAGTGGTGCCAGATCTACGGGACCCTCCTGGACGGAATCCGCCTTCTTCACAGCCTGAACCTTGTGCTCAACTCCCTCTTCCCCGACTGCATCACGCTGACTCCGCGGGGGCCAGTCTTCATGGAACTGGGCTACTGCATGCCGGTTGGGCACAGCATGGCCCTCGTGCACGCTGACAGGCCTTACCTGTTCAACAAGGACCTCCATCGCGTGGCGACTTTTGAGAATGACTATTATCGCATGGGCAGCCTGTGGCAGTTCATTGGCCGAGAGGTCCCGAAATTCCGTGGGGTACGTGCCCCTCGTTTTTATCCATTGCTGTCATGCTAATTTTCATCCGACTTTTCTCAGGAATGGAATAGGACGTACGGTGGACCGCCGTTCCCAGGCCTCTGAATCAGGAGCTCACGTACGGGACTCATGTTTTTATTTTACTACCTATACACCTATAAAATCACCGAATATGATATCCTTCACTATTTCTCCAACGACCGACTTTCCTTCGTTCTTGTTCTTCTGATAGAGATGTTGACCCCCGCTGATTGGATCAGCTATAGTTTCTCAATGCCCTTCCTCTTCAAATTTTGGTTCTATCATGTTTCCGCTGCAGCTTGGTTAACACACTGACGACGGACGATAATCATCAGGTTATGACCGTACATCTAGGAACTTTTTCCGCTGCTCATTCGCGACAGGTGTATCAGCATCTAATCCATGAAGCTAGGCGAGTCCAACTTACTGTACGATGCCTTGATTAAACTGATTTCAAACCCGTATGATCTCAAGATCAGCGGGCCTCCAACTTATCGAGACCACAGTCATGTATCTATGCGATCTGTGCCCTCCGTGCATCTCTCGCACACCGATCAGGTCGCACGACGCAAAGCCTTTGGTTCAACAAATCCCCGTGTCATACGTCTGACCACTTAGCAGCTTTTGACGACATCGAAGAAAAATAGTGTACATATGCAAGACCTCGTAAGTCATCCTTGTTCTCGTCACTGAAGTCTTGATAACTCGCTGAAGGCGGTGTGTAGGTGATAGTCATTACTAATGGTATAGTATGCGTCGGACAAGTCGGACTCGGGCGTGATGCAATGCAGCCTTATAAAAACTTACGGTGCTCATCCAGAAAGTCCATCGACAAAACCGCATAACATCTATTATGGAATCCATCTCCCAGAGTCCAATTACCGACCGGGGGGAGCTTCTCCGGTTCAGTGAGTCCAGTCGGCGATTCGGTTTTGTTGTGATCTGTCGTTTGACCTCACGCCAAAAGCCCTTAGAACACTTTTACCGCTCTTGGAGGAGAAAAGAGCGGAGATCGAGAAGATACAGAGGAAGACGTTCCGATTCGGAGATCTGGAGAGAAACCAAGTGCGTCCAAATATGTAGTGCGACTTGGATCTACTAGCTCGTAGTATGGTGCTAATCCTATCGCATCCAAGCTCGACGTATACTATCCGCCAACTCCCGGAAAAGCACCTGTGCTTTTCTTCGTGTACGGCGGTGGCTTTACCACGGGAGACCGTATCCTCGAGGGCGCCTCCTCCCTGATCTACGCCAACATGGGCTCGTTTTTTGCCCGACGCGGTTTCCTCACTGTTATTGCCGACTACCGCCTTGCTCCCGAGGTGAAATACCCTGCTTCCGCCGAGGACATCCGCGATGCCATCGCTTGGGTCATCGGTAACGCATCGTCTGTGGCATCTGCTGACGTGAAACCCGACGTCGACTCAATATTCTTATTTGGGCAATCCGCTGGCGCAGCACACGTCTCGACTCTGTTATTTGATAAGGCGGTACTGGCCGCAGCCAGCGAACGCATCCTCCCAAGAGTTCGGGGCGTCGTTCTGTGTGGCGGACCATACACCTTCAAATCAGCATCCAATTTATCGCTCCTTGCCCACTACTACGGCACTCCAGAAGAGACGGCGAGGAGAGAACCACTGGGACTTCTAGAAGACGCTTCGTCAGCCCATCTGGCCCGGCTTCCCGATATTTTCTTCGTCAGCGCGGAGCACGATCTTCGCGAGATCTTGCTTGCTAAAGCTGCATTCAAGCCCGCTATCGAGTCGCGGTTTGGAAAGGAAATTCCGGAGCTCATGGGACGTCAGCACAATCATTTCAGCGTGGTTATGGCCCCCGGAAGTGGTGTGGGTGAAGAGTATTGCGAAGATGTTGTTAATTGGATGCGCGAGCGACTTGGTTAACCAGAAGGGGCATATATTTGCGACATTCTCAGGTCGTTTCAAGGTCCTGGTTGGGTCGCGGATATGCATTGTCTGGACTTACATTTCTTGAGGTGTCAGTCCATTCTAGTAGGTGCGCCCGGTTGCCAAACTTTGCTTGACAGCGTGCTAAACTTTTTCGCAGTGCTATGCGTCGGATCGATGTCAGCAACAGACGAGTAATACGGAAATTACTTCCATGGCCCAAAGCTACAATTCTACGATGCGGTGTGCTTGCGCGTTTGCTCGATCGATTTTCCAGTTTCGATCGACATTTTTATGTGACACGCAAGCGACGTTAGGCTACACCCATCTCGATTTGCCTTAGACGCATGCGGGTTGAGCCGTGCTCTAGACGCATCGCCTACCATTTGTTCGACTCGCGCCCCTTCTGCCACTATACTCAACCCTGCACATACAATCTCCGCGGCAGTGGCTTTTTCCAGACATCGCCAACAGTTAAGTAGGAATGTCGGGACTGGGACTGACAAATAATGTAGGTTTGTTTGCTGCATGCCGATCATTCGAGCTGACGCAAGTGTCCATCCGTGGTGTTCAGCTTGCCAAGGCTTCTGATTCTATGTGATGATTAAGAGCTGATACCAGGTGCTTACTCACAGACAAACGTCCGGGAAGTCGGGTCCACTGCTGGTATATATATGTCTCGACGATTGACTATCCCCACTCCCACCAACACATTGCAGGTTAGCCCAGCGCCCAAAGTACCTTGCACGTTCATCCTCCACATTCTAATCTTCACTACACCCCTGTAGCTGTCATCCATGCCATCCACAGTCGAAATCCTGCAGCAGCGCGTTGCGCTACCCTTCAGTGGAAAGGTTGCTCAAAATCGGTTTATGAAAGCCGCAATGAGCGAGAGTCTGGCGACGTATTCGCTGACCGACCCGCTCGATCGAGGAAAACCCACGGAGGGTTTGATCCGGGTGTATGAGCAATGGGGAAAGGGTGAATACGGTATGTGCTCTGCATTCGATTTGCTTTGCGAATACCTTCCGAGCGTAAGATTGAATGCTTCCTTCTTTAGGCATTATTTTGACCGGCAATGTCATGGTAGACAAAGACCATCTTGAGTCGGCTGGGTGCACCATCGTCGACCGCCGATTGCCGTCTTCGTATGTCGATGAATTCAAGGCGATCGCGCGTGTGTCTAAGGCACACGGGTCCCTGCTCGTCGCCCAGCTCTCCCACCCTGGAAGACAAACTAGTGACAAGGTTCAGCCACATCCCGTCGGGCCATCCGATATTCAGTCGCCTGTGGGTAATTATGCAAAACCCACTCCGTTGACGAAAGAAGGCATCAAAAACGTTGTCGATGGCTTTGCATACACTGCTGGTGTACTTCACGACGCTGGCTTCGATGGCATTGAGGTTCGTATTTATGCCTATATAGTGATATACGTGTCTTGCCTCATAATTGTATTTGTCAGGCCCATGCCGCGCACGGTTATCTACTCGCCCAATTTCTCTCGCCCAAGGTCAATAACCGCACTGACGAGTATGGTGGCTCTCTCGAGAACCGCTCCCGAATTTTATTCGAGATCATCGCCGCAGTGCGCGCCCGCGTGAATGATCCCTCGTTCATCATTGGCGTCAAACTCAACTCCCAGGACTTTGCGGCCGGTGGCTTCGACGAGGATGACTCCGTAAAGCTCAGCGTCTCGCTGCAAGGCGCTGGCGTCGATTTCATCGAAATCAGCGGTGGAGATCACGAGACAATCTCAGTCGCCTTCGGTCCCAAGGTCGTGATTTTTGTCCCCGGTTTTTTATTCCCTTTGCTCATTTTTTTCCTTTCGTGCGCAACAGAGTGAGTCTACGCAGAAGAGGGAAGCGTATTTCGTGGACTTCGCGGAGAAGCTAAGGCCGCATATTTCCAAGAGCGTGTTAGCCGTCACAGGCGGTTTCAGGACAGCTAGCAAGATGGCTGAGGCGGTCACAGAGGGGTGGACGGACGGTAGGCTGGCCTATGACCCTTTATCGCTTGGCACTTGCTAACACACATGTCTCTCTTCAGTTATTGGGCTGGGGCGGCCTACCACCTTTGAGCCCCTGCTCGGTAAAGAAATTCTATCTGGCGACAAAACTGGAGCGGCCGAGTCGCGGCTGCCGCTAGGCGTCGGGGTACGTTTTGAATCTCACCATTCGCCTCGTCATGCCGCCTTCTCATTTCGATTGAACAGCTCAAGGTGTCCGTCCAGCAGATCGCCGAAATCAGCAAGGGGCTTGCCCCGACCGACTACAACGATGAGAAGAACCTTGCGGAGCTACTCAAAGCCTGAACGGGATGGGCTCCGCGTGTGTTGTCGGGAAACCATGTTCTATACTTGGGCTACGCGCGGTACCCTCTTGCAATCCCGCTGTATCTATCTCACTTTTTCATCAATAAGGATGCCCTAGCAGTACTGGCACTCGATGTTGCTCAGGTTCAAGTCAGCACTCGTGTGTGTAGATCGAACGTTTCACCCTTGACGGCCACTAAGTGCAACTTCGTTGCTTCATACTTACACCATAGCGTTCTTGCACAAAGACATTGTAGATTCATGACGTTGACAGATCATTCAAGAAAGAGATACAAAAAGCGAAAAAGGGTGGTCTCCCGGGTATACAAAAACAAAAGTGCACTTACCTTTCTTGAATCCTCTTCGCCCCTCGATCACTCATCGCTACCCGTGCCTCACTCCTCGTACTGGTGCTCCGCCTTCTCAGACTCGAACGACCGTCCCTGCTCGTAGTGGTGGTAGGCGACGCCCGAGCCCATGACAGCTGCGCCGCCCCTGTTGTCGTCGGTGTCCTTGGGCTCGCGGCTCGTCTGGTGGTCGTGCATGCCGACACCCGTGCTGGGCGACTCCTGCAGACCGAGCTTCTCATCCTTGTTCGCGCGCTTGGCCTCCTGGTGGTCGTGGTACACAAGGCCAAGGCCGGGCATGACAGGCGCGCCGAGGTCGACGACGTTGTCGTCATACTTGGGGGAGCGTGCGTTAACCTTGACCGTCTTCACGCTGGTGACTTTGGGGATACCAGCACGGGGAGCGTTGACGGGGACTTTGACGGGTGCCTTGACGGGGAGTGCAGGCGCAGCGCGAGGAGCGTTGACTGGGAGCTTGACCGGTGCCTTGGGTGCGCTGACCGGGAGCTTCGGCATGGCGCGAGGACCCTTGGGCATCTTGACGTAGTTTCCGTGCTTGATCTCCTGCTCGATCGGGCTCTCGCTACGACCAACGACGAGGTCATCCTTGGTTCCAGGGACCTTCTCGTGCATTTTGGGTGTAGCAGGGAGCTTAGGCTTCGCTTGCCCGTTGGAGCGACCAGAGTGGTTGTGGATGACCTCCTTGTTGCCAACGGGGGTGTTCAGGTACACGGTGTCGTCCTTGTATCCGCCAGCATCGGAAGCACCCTTGGTAGGCCCACCGACGATGGGGAGCATGGCGAGAGCACCGACAGGTGCGGCGGCGGGAGCGGGAGAAGCGCGGCGGTTAGAGTGGTGCTGCACGCGTGCGTTGGCGGGCGAGGACTCGTCAACGGCGGCGTTGGTAATGGCAGGCGCCGGTGCAGTCATCGCACGCGCGATGTGGCCCTACAGCATGGAAATTATGAGACACGATGCGGAGAAAACATCCATGTGAGCTTACCGTAGCTTTGAGCTGGGCCAGAGGTCCGACGGGGGATGCGGATACGCCGAGGGAGAGCGTGGCGGCGAAGCCAACGAGAGTAAGGAAGCGGGGAGTGAGAGCAACCATGATGATAGTGTGTGGTGGACTAAAGAGTGACTGTTGTAGGTAGGGATGGGTGTGTCTTGACGACGTGGGGGGATAGTATGGGAAGGGAAGGTACGAAAGCAAATAGAAAGACCGCGTACTGGTGAGAGTAGAGAGCAAGAGATCCTAACGAATAAAGACGCCACGTAGAGGGTTTTTATACCGACTGCGAGGGAGGCTGGCATGCGTGGCTGAGCAAATACTGTCAGCCGTGCAGAGTCTCGATCGACGATTTAGTTGGTCGCGATTGCAAGATCTATTCGTGTCTGGCGGGGGCTTCGGGCACTGCGCAGGGAAGTACGATTGACTGCAGTCAGATGCAAGGCGAGAGGATGACAAGCTCAACAGTGAACGCCCATCCGGCAAAACATTTTCGCAAGTCCGAATGACATTGTCCGAGTGGTGAGTGAGCGTGACCTCCTCATTTGAATTATGGTACGCAAAGCGCCTGTTCTGTGAAACGAGAGCAATTGACGGCCCAAGTAAAGAATATCGAAGTAACTGACCTGGAGCCTGAGGATCCGTTGCGCTGGGCGATCGCTGTACGACGGCCTCAATCCTGGCTACAAACGTTGCGTGGACGATGATGTGCTTTTTCTGCATATCTAGCAGAATCGCGGTCCAAAGAACTATGAGACTAGATTTCGAACAGCGGAGAGCGAGTAAGTTGTAAACAGGTAAGCAACGGTGTGACCGCGCCGTCACTGTGATCGGATCGGTATTCGGTTACATACCTATTGAGGATAGGGGCACTATACGAGGCGTTGAGTCCACTGCGGCATTAAATTTGAGGCTCGCCACAACTTGACCTTCGCCTTTCACCTCTACGTAGTCCTCAACTGTCGGTGCCAAGATTATCACATCAGGCTGCTAATGAATCGGTGCGTTGCCATTATTTGAGTTTCTTTTTTCTCTGAGTGCCTTGTCGAAGTATCAGGATAAGGTCCCGCGGCGGCGGCGGGCGCACTTTAGCACTGTTCGGTGGCATCTAGCACTGCATATTTCTGTTGCCTGCTTTGGATGCCTCGGAAAAACTTCGATACGACGTCTTCTCGCTGCGGCGTGAGCTGTAACGGCGTAGATGTCCAAATAAAGAGCGGGAAGTTTCATCTTCACGACCAGTGTTGTCTGCATGCGGTTTTGCCAGCGCAAAAGACCGCTTTCACGAAACCGGGTGAGCTTTCCTTTGGTGTTCTTTTCTCCTCTCAGTGCCTTATCTCAACTTCGCTGAGAAGTCCCAGCGTTTTTGACCATTGCTTTTGTATTCGACGCCGCAACTTTCTGGTTCCGACTCCAACGCGTTGCGATTACTTCGACAATCATACGGCTTCTTTTCGTCTTAATTCTACCCGTAACGGCGTGTATTTCCATATCAGGGAGGAGCTTTCATCGCCGAGGGGCAAGTTCTGGTTGCACGTTGCCGCTGGCCGGGCTCCCTGCAATTAAAGTGCGCGTATTTTGGTCCGAACCTGCTATAAAGCCATCCACACAAACGCAGCCATGGTGGTGCTCAACGTACAATCCTCAGCATATCCCCCGCCATAGCTATCACTCCTCTCCAATGTCCACATTTGCAGGCGACACTGCTGTCTCTCTTATCCGTCCTGGTAGCCTCCTGATCAAAGCAACGAACCCGAACAAGGAATGTCGGTGGTGGACTGAAGTACTGTTCCAGGCGTCCACTCATAGCGATGAAACCTCCCCACTCGACCCGTATTTTCATTTGACCTATCGTGCTATGGGTCCAGTCACCTGCGAGGCAGTATACGCTCTCCGCCAGCACTCTCGCGCCGTTGGCATGGATCTCATTACGATGACCTTTACTCGCGCCCGGAAACCCATTATCCCTATCTCACACAGGACGTTCCCACTGCCACACGATATTGCTGCCGTCCTTCCGATCATGGATTACTTCACGACGGAATCTTTCGAAACTGCCTCCCAACGCACGAAAGCACACCTCTCTCGTCTGATCGATATCTGCGACGTGCTCCGCCGCGACAAGAAATCGTCTTCGCGAATTGCGCAACCCCGTGGTCGCCTACTTCTGGTTCCCGGGGACAACGGGGGAAACCTGAAGGTGGCAGGAATATGCATCGAAAAATACCCCAGGGAGCGATATATTTCAACCATTCTTGTGCGCGAGCCTCCTGACCAGAAGAGCCTCTGTGATTTTTTCAAAGGGCTCGTCTACGCAGTGCGCGAGCTGCACGAGCTTGGACTGATACACAACAACATTGGGCCCGAGAGTGTTGTGTTGAAAGCCGATGGCACGGTCGTCATCGCAGAACTCGGGACATGCACGCCGCGCGGAGAGGAGATAACGATCCTGAGATCCCGTTGTCCGTGTCTCATCACAATCGCGCCTTATTTCCCCAAACTTGCCACAGATTCGAACGATATTTACTGCATCGACAAGTTTTGGTCGTGGTCCTGCGTTGAATATCCAGGATTGAGGGAGGTGAGTACATGTCCAATACATTGATCCGTTCCGTCTAAAGAGCACAATTTATTAGGAATGGATTGCGCGCTATAAGTGCCAACAGCCCAGTGATGTGTTGAGGCAAAAGTGTCGCTCATGTCTCAACTCGATCGTGGCCTGAGAATCAGATCCCTACAGTAAAAAAGAGTAGTCTTGAATATCCTTGGATAACTTGAAATGCTAACTTGAATACGGCATTATGGGCGATATATATGGGCGATATACTGATGGGAGTGGAGGATGAGTGCCACGCATTGTTTATATGCCCGGCGAATATGGACTTACGGAGGGCACGAGAGCGATTTGTAGAGCGCATGCGAGCAACACTGCCCGGATACATTGAATGGGCTCAAGCAGGGACGGCGCTACAACACCTCATTGACCTCTGCAATCGGACAGAGTCGCTCAATATGTTTGCGAGCTTTGTGCACGAGATACTCACTGTATACGACACAAAAGAACTCTGGGTACCGTACGAGTATCGCATAATAGAGGGCCTGTAGAATTAGGAGCGTATGGATATAATGTTGCGGATCTCTCATGTCCTCACCATGGAGACCCTGCGACGAACTGACGGTCTCAGGCTACTAGTACCTGGATGCTGACGTGTTAAGTGTTATACCAGGGGACTGGTATAGGACTCCTCAAGTGAGGTTTGCGTGAAGCTTTCCTGCCATACTGGCCGGGGTATCTAGGGATGGGACGGGCTGCTCAGAGGGGTTCGGTGGGGTATCATACAGCAGGCGCGCATGTATGTAGTCCGGAAAACCGGTAGTTCCGCGCTGGTACCGCGCCGGTAATACACCTCCTCCTCCTCCTCCTCCTGTAAAGAAAGTATTCGCGATACAAGTTGTAAAACGAGGCATTTTCTCAGAAGTTCATGCGTACCTGCTTGCAACCTTCAACAAGTTTCTTTCTAGATGCTCTACATACCGGAGAGCTCGAAAAACACATGTGTATGGTAAGGATACTGTTTTTGACACAAGCAGCAGCAGTGCACTGCACAAGGGGCCGGAGAAGCTACCTGCCGGATCGACGCAGTGAGTTGGCGGCGGCACCCTAGGCGCGCTGTAACGGGCTGCCGACGTGCATACCCCACCAGCGAGCGCCAACATCACTCATAGATGCCACCCGGCTTCCTTGAATGACTGTGGCGGCGAGCTGCATCAAGCCAGGTGGGCGGCAACGGTGCACAGCGCGATCGCTCCGCCGCCGCCGCCCCAGTATCCAGCGCGCGCCGCGATGATATGGGCTTCCTTCTCTGTGGATGACTGCGACGGCGAGCATCCCTAAGCCACGGGCATGCGAGCTCAGCAGCTCCTTGAGTCCTGAGCACCGTGCGGAGTGCGTCGGATAGTTTATGGATGCGCCATGGCCTTTGTACAGGCCGTGAATATGGGCGATACGATATACTGTAAAAAAATTATCCGCAAAACAAGTCGTAAATCGAGGTATTTTTTTTACAAGTTCATGTGTACCTGCTTGCAACGTACAGCAAGTCTGTTTAGAGGCTCTCCATGCTCTGCATACCCACGACCTGGGAAAAACACATGTGGTTAGTAAGGATACTGTTTTCAACGTATGCAGCAGCAGTGCACTAATGCGAATACACAAGGGGCTGGAGACGGTAGCTGCCGGGTCAACGTAGTGAGTCGGCGCCGCCGCCGCCCTAGGCGCGCTGTGGTGGGCCGCAGCCGTGCATACCCACCAGCGAGCGCCGACATCACTCAGTACTCATGGATGCCACACGGCACCATTGAATGCCTGTGGCGGCGAGCTGCATCAAGCTCCGGGTGAGCGGCAACGGCGCACGGCGCACGGCGCGAGCGCTCCGCCGCCGCCGCCCCAGTATTCAGCGCGATGATATGGGCTCCCTGCTCTGTGAATGACCGCGACGGCGAGCAGCCCTAAGCCACGGGCGTGCGGGCTCAGCAGCTGCTCGAGTCCCGAGCATGCCCCCGTGCGCGGTGCGTCGGGATAGTCCGCGGATGCGCCATAGCTACTGTACAGGCAGTGGAGGAGCCGCCTCGTCGGCTGAGCACCATGACTCGGACAGCGGGATCAGGATGGGCCTGGATGGCAGTACCCAGGTACTCAGTCTGCTGACCGTGCGTACTGCGACAACTTGTGCGCATCCTATGGACATCAAGCACTTGTGAGAATAGACTATGCAGGATTCCGACTTGTTGCAATGTAAACTCGCCGGCAGTTGAACTTGTCGGAAAATGGCTCTTCATTTCCGCCACCACTTGTGTAAACTGGCCAATTATTGGACATTAATTTTTTTACAGTAGATGTGCACATGGTATGCATCGTCTGAGCTCTAAGTTTGATAGATCGCTATGCCCTCCCAATCAGCAACTTTGTGGCTACATGAATAAGGCTTGTGCGCGAACGTGGCATTTGACCGTCTTTATGGAGGTGAACGCTTCATGGCCAAGTGATATCCTGAGGATTACGTGCCCTACATGCTCTGCCCCGATTGACGACATCGAGCACAGAGCTCTGTCCTCATGAACACTTATTCGTACTTACAGCTAATACGATACGCTTAGTTCGCCCAAGCACTTAAGAAGTTGGAGTCACGAACCGGTCACACAATTCCCGATGACTGCTGGAAGCAAGCACTCTACTGAAGACGGATATCGACTCGATGCGATCGGACCGGCGGCGGGACTTCGCCACACGAGTTCTGGAAAATCAGAGTTATATTGTTGTGTGGCGGCGGCGCGTACATGTTCTCAGTAGATTCAGCGGGTTTATGCATTCATTCTGTAGCCCCGAGATGTTAGGAAATTAACGGCGCACCTGCTTATAAGTATTACGGGGGATGAGCACCGGGAATATTAATAACGCACGATGCCTATATACCTTCAAATTTATACGGCAGCAGTGAATGGGCGATACGAATTTCTTCCTTCGTGACTTACTGAGAATACACCGAGACCGAATTCATCGCAGTCGATTGCAGGATTGCGTGCTGCGCCTTGCGTCATGCGCCGTCGGGGGATGCGTAGCGCCGCGAGATCTGGAATTTTTTTCGCCACTTCTCTTTCCGACCCCGATCACAGCCCGCACCGTATTGCTCTGACATGGGCAAGGTGGTTGGGGGTACCATCCTCGAGCACGACCGATTTACGACGAGAACTGTTTCATGCTATACCATTCGTGAGACGAGAAGACGGTAAAAATGCAGCACCTCTCACGCGATGGTTTTCGATTGCGGCCGTGCCCAATGAACGGTGCGCAACTGTGTAATTTCCCCCGAATGAAACTGGAATGAAAGCGCTCGAGGCCAGCAGAAGAACAAGGCGCGGTCCAGGAAAAGCAGTAATGGGACAGAGAACAAACCAAGAAAGAACAAGGTCAGCCAATTTCCCGAGCGCCCACGTGCGCATCGAAGGTCCGCCACCGACCGAATATAAAATGGAAAATTCAAATGGCTCTTTTTCTGCGTCCCCCACCTGTTCATCGTCCTCTCCGTTCTCGTTTCTCGTTTCCCGCCGTGTCAGTGCTGCCGTCTGTTCCCTTCGTCGACATCGACTGGCGCGACCTCTGTAGCCACATTCCCGACGCGTATTTGTCTTGCGCGCGACGCGTCTCCTTTGTCACGTGTGCGAGACAAAGGGCCTGGTAAAAGCGAGGCGAAAGGGAGCCTGCTCAACGCTGGATCCATGTGCGTCTTTTCTTCATGTTTTCAAGTCAAACCGAGCCGAAGAAAGCTAATGGACGCTAATGACGGGCGTTAGATTAAAATTAGCCCGGTGAGACGCTCAGCGGCGTCTCCTCATAAAGGCCGACCTCAAACACTTCAGCGGACCGTCCACACAGCCCTACCTTTTTCTCTTTGTTACATTCTACACCCCCATCTGTTCTCTACCAAAAGACGTATGTCGCCATGACTTCTGTGGCTCACTCCTTTCTGACCCAAACGCTTGTAGCATCGACGATGACGATGAACCCCACACCGACATCGCTTGGACCGCGGAAGCCCGCCCACACGCACGCCCACACCGTGCACAACCCCTACTTCCTCGACAGGGTCATCCGCTACCAATCCGACCCCATCGAGATCCCCAAAAAGCAGCGCCGCTCCGCGTCGCCGAGCGCGTTCCCCAGCTCGCCCGACGACCAGCTCATATTCGACATGTCCCCCGTCGACGCGCGCCTGCACTCGCACATGCACGACATCAGGCCACGCCCCGGAAACGCCGCCGCAGCCTGGCGCACCGCCCCACCCAGCCCCACCAACTCCACCCTGCACGAACCGTTCCTCTACACGTTCCCCCGGCCGTCGCATTTCCCGCCTCGCAGCACGCTCAAGTCGCAGTCGAGCCCCAGCACGCCGAAGCCGCCCGCGTCGCCGCCGCCGCCGGAGTACGACGATCTGAGCGCGGCGGTGCGCTCCCCGCTGCGCACCATGCACCGCCAGCTGACGTCGGCGTTCTGGCACGAGGACGAGCTGCCGTCGGAGGAGCTCGACATTAAGACACCGCTGTCGTCGTCCCCTGACACGCCGTCGCCGACACCGTCGCCTGTGGAGGACGTCGAGCACCTTCGTGCACTCGTGGACGAGAGCAATCGTGTGCACCTCCTTTCTCCGCCGCCGCCGGACGAGAAGACGGGGCATTATCGGATGCGCCGCTCGCGCTACGAGAAAAAGCCTATGCGCGTGGATCGGGAGGTCGTTGCTTCTCTTCGCGCCGACGTGGAGACCTGAACATATGCAGTGAGTTTCTTGCTGTCGTCCCTGATATACGTGCTCACGCACTCTGCTTAGCATTCTTATTGCACTACCGGACGCTCGACTTGATCACCATTTTCTTCTTCGTTTCCTTCCACTCGCATTTGTGTTCCACAACCACTTCACAATTATCCCAGCATCGCATCGCATCATCATCTCGCATCTCAACTCAATTCTCCAGCATCATCTCCTCATTCCATTCCACTCCAACCACTTTTTATTTCTAGAACGACTACAACGCATAGATTCTCTCCCACCACTGCCATCGACCAGCCCAACGAACCCAGCCTTATACACTAGCATTTTCCATACAACGATGAATCCCATCCCATTCCGTTCCATTATTCTTTTCCTTTTCGCCCCTCCGCGCTCCGCGTTCTTGTGCCAAACAACTTAATTCGTATTCTTTAATTACTAGAGGTGGACTTTTTTCGCGCGGCATACCGTATACGTACATTATTATAGACATATCTAATAGGGCAGATGAAATGCCGGTACTTAAGTAGCATGATTATTACAGTGTTTGGACTTTGGAGGGACGGTGCACGGCCTGTCCTAAATATCTACTTATTATCCGTGGCAGCTCCGATCTATACTGAGGCACGCTCGCGGATGTTGTGATACGTGTCCTGCACCCGGGAGGTGGCCATGGTGCGTCCCTTTCTCCTGAGTACTTTGAGTGTTGCCCGTTCAATAGCCAAAGGTACAGTTGGGCGCCCCTTGCCCTCGAACCTCGGTGCCGCGACGACAGCGGAACGAGCACGGTGCTCGAGTGTGCTCGCCGTATGATCTCTTCAATGAACTAAATGAACGCGTCTAACCGTCAGAACGACGGATGTGCTTACATCGTCCAGGTCCAGGTCCAGGGGGCACGAGCACGAGCAAGTACTGTAACTTCCGCTGGCGTGCGGGGATTGGCTGTGCGCAAGGATTGGATGCCACGGGGGTCATGATGGTGATAGGTTTTAGAGCCTGGGTGCGTCGGCGGGTGATATTCAGGGCAAGAGGTACGTCCTGCCAGCAACATCACTCCTTTCCCCCGGTACAGTGTGTGCACACGAGAGTCGCGGCTCGCGCATAATACTGCGATGATGATAGAGATGATCACGACCGCGATATCTGAGTGAGTGACATTTGACAGTCTTGATTGAAAACCTCCGTGCCCTCGGCGCGGATCTAAAAGTCAATCTGGGTTCATTAAAGGTACGGGCCGGAGCCGCGATAGATCTGGAGGGAATTTCAGAGAGGCAGAGGTAGAGGCGGGCGATATCAGGGCGTCGCAGGCGGTAAGTAGATGGTACAGAATCAACAGAGTATAAGCGACATGCAGCGAAGGGTCGAGCATGGGATCTCGAGGTAAGGACCTTTTTCAGTACTTAGAAGAGCGCTTTTCGGAAGCAGGACGAAAACTTCGAATGCAGACGCTAGTTAATATTCGATGGGGCACAGATGCGATGCGATGCGATGGGGAGGGTGGGAGTGTCGGCTGCCGACGTCCGTGAGACCCATCACCTCGCGCACGTAGAGGCTGCAGGCTGCATGCTAAGGCTAGAGGCTAGAGCGATCGTTCCGCAGAAGAAGGTAAGTACATAAACTTGAAAGACGCACGATGGACGATACGAAACGCGAAGCGGGGCATCCTACACGCTGTCCGTCGGATCAGGGGGGAGCAACATGTGCGGATGATATGTGGGTCGCGTCCGGCTCTGCAGGGGGCACACCTATCGTAACGACGGGCCGTGGCTAGCATTAACCAGAGGCGCGAAGCGTTCTAAGTGCACCGGTTAGTTCCAATTCATTTACGCGGAATGAAAATGCTCACCAGTAACGCTGGCTCGTACACGGGCGTCAATCTGCGTTCCTGTTCTAACCCAGCATAGCTCGCTGGAGATCCTGGAGAAGCGCGATGCCATGATTGATGTTTGAGACAAGTAGGCTGGTGTCCAGAGTGGGAGTTAAGACTCCCAGAGGATCGTGTTCTGGCCTTGACTTCTGGAGCAGATAAATCCTGATACGGTCTGGCAATAAGACGGCGAAGCCATCGAGAACATAGCTTCGAATATCCATCGATTCCTCTTAGATCGTATATTTGAAACCGGATCGGGGGTATGGAGCAGTGGCGCACTATGGGGCGTCTTCGACGAGATTGGGGCTCGCAGATGCGTAGACGCTGGATATGTTTCCCTTCGAGTTCCGTATCTAGATTGGGAAGAAGGCTTCGTCTACGAAGGGGAGCCATAGCGCGAACGGTTTAACTTAACGGGCATGTCGGACAGTAGAGTGCTCACCAAATTAGTATACGCGACCAGGCTCCGGGCAAAAAACACACATTCGAGTTCTACGCTTTCTTCTTCCCCATTTGCGCGCTAACATGGCATCGAGGGTGTCGGACCGCGTTCGTAGATGTGGCGTTCTGAAATGGGTACTGGCTGGTTACCAGCATGTTATCATGTTACTCGAGCGATGCATCATTAGACGCGGTGCATACGGGAGGACCTGCAACGAGTCCTGGACATATGTACGCGATGCATGTGCATCTGCTGTGGACTAGATGGCATGAGGCGATGGTCTCCTAGTCTGAATAATTATACGCACAAATTTCCTGATTGACCACATGCTACCTTCAGCACATCTTTGCAAGAATCCAGCAGAGACAACACATATTATTCCTGCGCAATGAGATATGGGAAGCAGCCAGAGCAACGTCGTCGTCAACGTCGAAAGCAAGCCCGCCGCGGCGGGGCACCAGGTGTGGCGCCGAGCAAACAGAGGCAAATATGGACTTACATGGACGCATGGACGACTCGAAACCAAATAACGCGTGCACGATCAACCACGACGAGCACGACCATCTGCTCGCCGTGCCACACGATGACCGACGCCCTCTCGCCACCGCGCCCGGCCTGGCAGACCGACGAGCTCGACGAAGAGTGGGTCGAGCCAGACAGCGACGACGGCCAACGCGACGACGACATCACAGCTTCATCTCATGGCGGCACTCGCTCCATCTCCTTCACAGAACCCTTGCCCGTCGACATCCGCCGCAGCGAGAGCCCATCGATATCCCCTACCACCCCAGATGGAGGCGGCACGTTTCTCGTGCGCCAGGATATCCCAGCAGCTCCTTTTCTACCAAAGACGCCTGGCAATAACAAGAAGGGCCTCATCAAGGATTTTTTCAGTCCGCTGGCCCTCGAACGCATGTTTGAGCCGCCATCACCACCCAACAACAAGCCTGTGTTTCTCCCACCCGGCCAAACGAATGCACCTGCTGTCCCGTCGCGATTAGCCCGCGAATACATTCCAGGTCAAACCGACGACGAGGATGAGGACCAGCATACGCCCGAACAGAATTTGGAGCGTCCATTCACGTTCTCTGTCACCCCGCAGGGCTCCGCCCTCACTCCCAATGCCTTCCCCCAAGCACAAAGTACACCTGGGGTACCTGCACACCCCAAGTCCTCCACCAACCCCAACACGCCCAACCCCGCACTCCGCCTATTCCAATTCCAATACGATACATTCACCCGCGACCACCTCTCCGCCATCGTCGACTCTATTGCTGTCAACAACTCCTCCGGCACGCCCACGCCCGGGGCCGGGCTGTCTCCCGTCTCTGAAGCGAACTCCACGCCATCGCGATTTCGAAGTGCGAAGCGCGTCAAACTCAGCCCCGCGAGTGATTTCTATGGGGAAGGTGAGGGTGAAGGCGCGGTCATTGCGCGCCCGCGGGTGCCAGAGACGAAGCAGGATGTCCAGGAAGCACCTGTGGGACAGGGTAGGCCGGTGCTGAGAAGGGATTATGTGGGCGAGTCGAAGTTGTTCATGCAGAAGATCAAGCAGGCGCGCGATTTCTCCACAATCTCGACTATGTCGAGCGCGCACAAATCTGTTGCAGCTAGTCGCGTAGGCGAAGAGGAAGAGGAGGACTCGTTCTCGCAGAAAGCTCAGTCCGGGAGGACGCCTGAACGTGAGTGATGATCTTTTGCGCGTGGTTCACTTGCTAAGAGGAACATTTGTCCCTAGCACAACCAGATAGGTTGGAGGCACCGAATCATGGCAGTGCTCCCTCTTCCGACGATGGCTCCAATAACGGGAAACGCAGCACATACTCTTCTCTTGCATATCGACAAAAGGCTGCAGACCTAATGGCGGCTATCAAGAGCGACATGAAAGGATCGAAGCGACTTTTCTCAGACGCCACAGACGCGTCGCTCACCACCCAGACTGAACATAAATCTATATTATCAGAGGATTTCTCTGCACGTTCCGACCGCAAAGAAAACCACAGAATCACTAGCCATTCCCGCCACCCATCATCATCGCTAAAACAAACCTCTCCGCGCGCACCGCGGAATGTGCGCTCCCCGCATTCCCCGGGGCGGACCCACCGCGCACGGCAGCGACCCAGTCCGCGGAAGGGTATGCGCCGCGTCAGCTCCGACATTGACATCGCAGCCGACCTATCCCACATGTCCATCGAAGAGCCCTGGCAAGCCGTCCCCCCACGCATCACTACTATCCCGCCCACACCTAATCCTCAATCCAATTCCCCAAATCCGCCTCCATCAACTGCTCCTGCCGCTACAGCAGCTTCTCCTAATCACACGGGCGTGCACCCACCGACAGGCCCCTCGTATCCCTCCACCTCCATTCGCTCGCGCGGAGGTCCCAACGAAGACCTCAACCGCTTCGTCTCTTCGAGCACCGCGTCGGGCACGACACTGACCGCTGGCAGCGCGCCCTCGTTCGTCAAGCACGGTCAGTCCGGCGCCGCGCAAATCACGCGCATCGCGCCCGAGGACGTGCCAACCCTCCCACACCGCGTCGGGAAGATGGTGTTTGACACTGTCATGATGAAGTGGGTGAAGGCGACCGCGGCGGCCACTGGCGTCGGCTACATGAAAGACTTCGACGACGACGGCGAGGAGGACCGCACCCGCGCGAGCGATGCCAGCGAGGACCCGTTCCGGGACTTTGAGAGTCTGCGGGAAGACGACACTGGCGTGATCGAGCCGATGAGCGTGATCGAGGAGGCGACGGAGCGATCGCGCTCGCACACGGACGATGTGCGGGTCGAGGACGCGGAGGAGGAGGACGAGGAGGAGATGGAGATGTTCTCGTTCTCGCTGGACGGCCCCTCTGGCGGCGTCGTGCATGTGATGACTGGCGAAGAGGACGAGGACGACGCGACGACGGACTCCATTGACGAGGAGGACGAGCTCGAGCGGACGATCACGTCGGCGACGGAGGACCCGCTGCAGTACCAGGAGGACGCGTTCGACTCCGAGGACGAGATTGAGTCCGTTCAAGCAACTCAGGCGAATCCGGAGCACCGCAGCCCGCGGCGCGAGCCCACCGTCCCCCTCATGTCCTTCACCACGCCGCACCGGCCGTCGGCGGGCTCGACGCCTGCGCCCCGCTCGGTGCTTAAGAGCGCCAGCGCCACGCCCGTGTCCTCCGCGCTCAAAGACACTTCGCTCGCCAAGTACCACACGCCCGCGCCGCACAAGCGGCATCGACGGTCTGTCAGCTTCTCGGATGGGAAGCGCGATGGGCCGATTGTCGGTATTGGGCGGAATGGCGAGGACGGGTCGCAGATGGTGGAGGATGCTCCGGGGGCGACGCCGTACGTCCCGTCTGCCCGCTCGAAGCGGATCGCAGACATGATGGCTGGACTGCAGGATGATACAGGTGAGTGGCGACATGCCATCTGTAGTCTGGTGATGCTCACAAATAACAGGGTACGAGGACGACGAGTCGCCGTCGAAGACTACAAGCTCTGGGCGACCGGAGGAGCTCCAGCCTCTGACATCGCGTCGCCCGAGCGAAATGCCACGGGGGCACACGAGCCCACGGCGTGTGTTTTCGCGTGCACAGACCCACCGCTCGCCCGCAAACAGCAGTCGTGGTGGGGCAAATGCCACATTTCTGACTGAGTGCTCGTTTGGCGTTGCGCATGACCGGCTGGTGGAAGTGATCACGGACGTACAGCCGTACGAGCCCCACTGGGAGGACCTGACGACTATCGACCTGTGCGCCAAGAACCTCGAAAGCGTCGCGCGACTGAAAGAGTTTCTACCGAAATTGGATTCATTAAATCTGTGCGCTCTCTTCGCTCCCTCGCTGGTTTTGCATAAGCTGATATTGGCCGTGCAGAAATTCGAACCAATTGTCCTGGATGAGCGGGATACCGACGACAGTGCGCACGTTGTCCGTCGCGTCCAACACGTACGCACAAATGTGTTGCGCCGCTAAAGCCGGTTACTAACCAATGCAGGTGCACGTAGCCTAACGGGAATAACGTCCTTCAGTCACCTGCTCAACCTGGAAAATCTCGATATCAGTCGCAACGACATTGACTCCCTGCGCCGTGAGTTTGATGGTGGCTGCGCAATTATACCGTACAACGATATTAAACTCTTTTCTCGTCATATTGCAGAACTGGAATGTCTCCGCCATTTGCGGGAGCTCCGGGCGGATCACAATCACATCACTAGCATCGATGGGCTGCAGAAGATGGACGGCCTGGTCAAGCTCAGTCTGCAGGGCAACAGCCTGCGCGATATCGACGTGACGGAGTTCCGCTGGTGCGTACCACTTGCACGCGTTTTCTCTTATTCCCTCCGCGCCCGCGGCGAAGTCGCTGAACGAACGGCCCCCGCGTTTTTCGCAGGTCGCGGCTGGAGATGCTCGATGTTAGCCATAACCGGCTAGACAGAGTCGCGGGACTGGCTTCGCTCGCCGCCCTGATTGCATTCAACGCTGGTACGTACAAGTCGCCGCGGAATTGTGACATGCGCGCGCTCCAAGCGCGGGGTTGATATCGTGGCTGGCTGGCGCTGATGTCATATTTCTTTGTTTGTTTGTTTATGGGCAGACGACAACACGCTGGGCGAGCTGGAGCCGGGGGGCCAGATGCCTCGTTTGCGGATACTGCGCGTGAGCGGGAACCGGCTGCGCCAGCTGCACGCGGGGCTGTTCCCGAACCTGCGCACGCTCTACGCGGACAACAACTCGCTCTCGGGGCTCGTCAAGGCCGAGCGACTGACGAAGCTTGAGAATCTGAGTTTGCGAAATCAGAGTGGGCGCGGATTGTGAGTTCGAAAGTCTCTTTTTTTCTTCCCATGGTGATCGGAACGATCGCTCCCCCCACCCCTCACCCCGTCATTTGCTTTTACTCAATCCGTGTTCCATGTTTGTTTACAGAAACCTTTCCACGCGCCATGTACGCGATGTGAAGCGACTGTACCTCTCAGGTATGGAAATGGCCATCCTTGTTCTCTGCTTCTTGTCGTTGTTCTTCTTTCAGCTGATGCCGTAACGTGATCTTGACAGGGAATCCCCTGAAGGCAGGCTTCCTCCCGGAGCCGTGCTACAACCTGGTGTACTTGGAGCTGGCGGCGTGCCGGCTGACGAGCCTGCCACCGGACCTCGTGCGCCTCGCGCCGAACCTGCGCGTGCTGAACCTCAACTACAACTTCCTCGAGGACGCGCGCCCGCTCGAGGGCCTCACGCGCCTGCGCAAGCTCACCCTCATCGGCTCGCGGCTCACAGGCACGAAGCCCCTGATCCGCCTGCTGCAACGCATGCCCGATGTGGAGATGCTCGACTTCCGGTGCGTGGCCCGTTTGAACGCCGTAGAGAGGCACTTGGCAGAAATTGTCGATCTAACTAAACGCGGGGACGGACGCAGGATGAACCCGTGCACGCTGGGTTGGTACCTCCCCCTGCTCGTGAAGGACGTGCCTGGGGCGCTGCAGCCGTCCGAGGGCGCAGCCACCGCTGCATCGGGAAGGGGTGAGAGGCCGGCAGACCGCGCGTGGCAGGAACTGGACTCGAAGTTCAGGCGGGATCTGCCGGACGAGGCGTACATTGGGCGATTGGCGTACCGCGGCCTTGCGATGCGTGCCTGCCCGCGCATGCGGATGCTCGACGGCGTTGAGGTCTCCGAGAAGGAGCGCGCGAAGGCGAACCATCTGCTGCATGGGATCTTGAGCAAGGAGAACACCAAGAAGGTTGTATCGGGCGAGCCTCGTGCCGTGGCGGCGGCGAGGTGACCCTGATGAGGTGCGGGCGCTGCGATAAGTAGGCTGCATTGCGGTGTGCGCCGCGACGGGGTGTTGCTGTTGTTGTTAATGGGTTGGTTACATGATCTGCAGCAGGGTGATTGCGCCTGTTTCTAGGAGAGCTGCTGATGATCTACGTCTATGTATGGATAAATGTTATACGGTCTTTGGGTCTAGTGGCCTGTGCGATACGAGCTCGCTGGAGCTGATGATCAAGATGTAACTTGGGATTTGCAAGTACCAAGTATGCACTAGGATTTTCCTTGTATTCGTTGCTTGCCAGCAGACCGTGCGATGCGGAGGGCAGGGAGTGATTGCGGTGTCGGTGAAACATGCGGCCGTATAAACTCGAGAGTCTCGACGAGATGGCAGGCACCTCCCCAAGCCGCACAGGATGCCGCCGTATTTCGTGCTCCACATCTGCATTTCGTGCTCCGCGAATGTATGGGGTGCCTACATCTCCTCGATTACGTGACCCGTCTGGGCGTCTATCCGCGCCAATTTACCCATTTCCGGACGTGTTTCCGCGGCAATGTGCCAGGTTTTTATGTGCGCTCGAGGCCCGGGTGTACTGCATCTCCGTGTGTCCCAGTTCCTCGACGACGAGACGATGCGACGATGCGCGTCGCAGCGCTGGACGAGACGGGGACTCTAGATGCAGACTCGGATGCTGTGAGATAGTAGCAGTAGTAAATGGAGAGATCGATCTTTGCGATTAATTTGATCAAAGGACGACGGACTCGGATGTTTGGACGAGGGTGTGAAATCCGGGCAAAAAGGAATAAAAGCTCCATATTTTATTTTGAGACCCGGTAGTTTGGCGAGCTATTCGCTCCCGAGAGATGAAGGAGAGCCGCTCGAGACGGCAAACATTTCGCAAACATGCTTGTCCGTCTAAAATCCTGCGTTTACAATAAATCCCCTTGTCGTTCTCATCATCCCCCTTAAAGTCCTGCCTCCTCATCCTCCGTTCCCCCCATCGCTCGCAGCTCTTTCCTCCATCGCAGATGATTGACCACAAATCATCCTTCAACGCGTTGAACTCGTACAACGTCGCACAGCTCCAGTTCGCATAGTGAGTCCCGTCTTTTCCCCGTCCTCCTCCTGTCAAATGTCGCCTGTCACAATTTTATCTGGCGCCGCCGCGTTACAAGCCCCCTCCGTTTTTAACCATATGCCATGTCGTACAGCGACTGACATTTCCTTTCCTTCCCCCGCAGTACCGATCCCAAGTAC
The DNA here is from genome assembly GCA_000827205.1 of Plicaturopsis crispa FD-325 SS-3. Lineage (NCBI taxonomy): Eukaryota > Fungi > Basidiomycota > Agaricomycetes > Amylocorticiales > Amylocorticiaceae > Plicatura > Plicatura crispa. The sequence goes on along the minus strand of KN832564.1, from coordinate 72,670 downwards.
GACAGCGCATACATCCCCACCGACGACCTGTCCCCGTCGGCATCCCCGGTAATGTCCGTGTATCCCGCGTATGTCACCCCGCAGGACGCCGACGCTCACCAGCCGCCGTGGATGTACAACAGACCCGCCGACATCGACTACGACTCGCGGCGCATGTCCAGCTCCGCCACCTCCCTCGCCGACACCACCGACTCCGGCTCCATCCTCTCCCGCGGCGAGAAGCGCGCGCACTCCCCGCCCCCCGATAACGCGCACTCCGTACCGTCGCCCCAGCCGAAACGCGCTCGGCCGCTGGAGTGGGGCGTGGGCGATCAGATAGCGGAGACGGAGGCGGATAACGCCGGTGTGGACTCCGGGGCACGCGTGCAGCTCCCCTCGATCTTCACCTCTTTTGAGGATCCGTTCCGGCACGACAACCCCCGCCGCGCGTCGCTCCCCAGCCTCTACTCCGAGTCTGCCGCTCGTACCAGGCCGTATCCTCCGCGAAATGACGCAGGCGCGGCGCTGGGGTCGTATCAGTTCCCCCAGCAGACGCAGACGCACTACGATTACGGCGGCGGCTCGTCGTATGGATCGGCGTTTAACTCTCCAGCGGGCTTCGCATCTGGCAGCGGCAGCGTGAACACACGCTCCCAGGGCCCGTCCCCGCTGTCGTATTCTAGCGCAGGAAACGAGTGGTCCCCACAGGCGATCGTCCGCCCGAGCTCGACGCCAGGGCAGCCACCGCGTCCCGCCGCACAGCAGGACCGGCGCGCCTCCGCGCCAACCAAGGACGAATGGGCGTTCCCCGCCGACCCCTCCCCCAACATCCCCTCCCCCACCCCACCTACCTCCGCCCCCGTGCCTTCTCCCCTCTCGAATTCCCCTATCCCCTCCCCGGCCGAGCGCCCGCAGCGCAAGCGCGGCAAGCTCCCGAAGGAGACGACGGACTTTCTGAAGGCGTGGCTGCACAAGCACGCGGACCACCCGTACCCGAGCGAGGATGAGAAGAAGCAGCTGTGCACGATCACGGGGCTGAGCATGAGCCAGGTGTCGAATTGGATGATTAATGTGCGTTTCCCCTCTTTCCCTTGTCCCCCTCCGTCTTCCTTTATTATATTGGTGTATTCTAATTTTTGACATATTCATTTTTTGCGCACGACAGGCACGCAGACGAATCCTCGCCCCCGCGCACCGCCCCTCCTCCGGCCCCACCACCAGCGCGCCCTACCCACCCAGCGTCCGGCAAAGCGCCCTATCCCTATCCGCATCTAGCGTCGGCGCGGGGATGGGCGCAGGTGACATGTACGCGGCACCCAGGCGCGCGTCGATGCCCGTGGACAGCTTGCAGCTGTACCACCCCGCGTCGCTGCAGTCTGCGCATGGGTCGTTGCATGGGGGCCTTGGAGGTGGGGGTGGCTATGATTCGGGCGCGCGGTCCTACGACCCGAGTACGCGGGTACGCGGGGGGCTGTATTCGTCCGGCCGCATGGGCTCGCTGCGCACGAGCACGGCGCATAGGCAGTACTTCCCGGATATAATGTCTGCACCGCCCACGGCGCCTACGAATAACCCTTTTTCGACCCACCATCTGCAGCATGGGACGGGGCAGATGCAGCAGCAGCATCAACATAATACTGGGCACGGGCAGCAACAGCAGGGGTACGCGCAGCAGCAGCAGCAGCCACTGCTGTACTCGCCGCTCTCGCGCATGCCGAGCTATTTCGGCGAGGACGGGACGGGCTCGGGGTACCCGCCGCCACCGCAATGATTAACGACGAGTGACGCGCGACATCGAAATTAATTACTACACGCGCCATCGCTCTGGACTTTGCGCACCGCATGGACTTTGATACGCGTGCCCACACCCACACCCCCTCGCGCGCACCCCGTTTCTGTGTACCTTGGAGAGCTCGCCCCGTTTGCGTGACCTTCGAGAGCAGGCGGGTTGCGCGTTTACATACGGTGATTCGATCGCGATGATCAGCCGCCCCCCCTCTCTTCCTCCACCCCATCCACCCGCCCAGCCACCGTACTCATCCCTGCAACCCCCTTGTGTTCGTCTGCATCTTGGGACCCTGTATCGCGTCGTTTTTATCTCCCTGGTGTTTTTCCTTCTCAGTGTCTGTCTGTCTCTGTAATACCACACATCGCTATACCGTACTTACCTTACTTACAGCCCCGCCGTGGCCCACGGACGCTTAATCACGATCATGCCGCACATGTACATGCGTATCTATGTACACAATTACTTATTCCACCGCTGCAAATATCCTTCATACATACTTATCATGTCGTTGCAAGGACTCCAAGTAAGGGTCGGTATCGCGATGTGGCCAAGTATCCCGATTCAGATGTGGCGACGAAGAAGAATTGGAAGTAGACCCATGCGCGAGGAAGCTTCTGTTCTGCTCGTCGACGGCGCAAGATCGCGGCGCAGGTTGCAACATACCGAGTACACAGCACCACCAGATCGTTCCGCATTACGGCTACGCATCTAACGCATCTTTGCAATTGGCGATTGGTTCGCGGGCCGGATCACCGGGCCCCATAATGAAATGCCCTGCCGAGGACACGCCGTTGCGCGTCGACGAATCATCATTCACGGTGCAAGTATTCACGGTGCCACACCGCATGCTCGCGGGGGTGCGTATGTACGACAGTTCATGTCATGCAAACCCTATCGCTACAGCCGCCGCACCAATCGCGCGCAACGGGCACAAGTAACGCCATAATGAAATCCAGGACCCAGAAGTTCGAACCGCGAGCACCTCCCCCAACAGCGCGAACACACGCACACACACGGGAAAGGATAGATTGAACGGGTCACCTGCACGAACGCGGGCCTCGAGTTTCTGGACCGAACGTTCAGCGCGAGGGGCGATGGGGCGATGGTTACTTACTTATCGAATCAGTGGCACATCATGATCACCCGCAGACTTGTGAAACAGAGCCACGAACGGGAACGGGAACAGATACAGCCGGAGGGTAGATAGCACGGCTGGTATTATAACAGCACTGGGGGTATTATGGTGTACACACGCGACGGACAACATAATATAGACGGGGCGTCCGCTGGCAGCGCTACACGGGGCTGGACGTGGGCGAAGCGTAGAGGGGTGGTGGCGTCTTCGAAAGGGGAGGAGAGGAGGGTTCGAGGGGGTGCACCACCGGCCGGATGAACAGCGGCATCTGGTTTCCAAGATGGGGCTCCGATTTGACGAACGGGCGGGTGACGACGCTGCAAGAGAAGGGAGGGTTAGAAGTGCGGTCAGATCTCGGTCAAGGCCCACTCGCGAGTCGCATGCACATAGGTAGGAAGGGACGCGGAAGCGAACAAGACGCCGAAAACACAAGCCACACACACACGGGTGCAGAAAGGAAAGGGGCAATACACGGGGGCAGAGAAGAAGGGGGAGAGAAGCCGGTGATGGATCGAAACTGTCCGGAGGAAAACAAGGCCCATGCCAATCACGAGCACAGTACCAAGAAGTGTTCGGCACGGAAGGACTCACTTGACTTTTTTCTCGACGACGATCGCTGGGTCGATCGCGAACTCAATGTCGCGGAGAAGAACATACAAAAATATCTTGATCCTGCAGGCCCACAACCAAAAACATCAGCTACCGCACATCGCGTTTCGTAGCCGCATAAGGCAAAGAAAGGGCATACACAGAACCAGACTCGGTGTCTCGTCTGTTAGGCCTAGAACCATACAATGGAATAGAATTGAAGAAGAGGGAGCGGACGTACTCAGCGAGCGCAAACTTGTACCCAATGCACGCGCGGTTGCCATTCAGGGGGTTTCCATTGAGGAAGGTTAGGGTGTTGGAATAGAGCCCTGGCACGGCCTTCGCTTCCTCCGGCGGACTTTCCCAACGTTCTGGTCTGCAACGTAAATGAAAGAAGTGTGCCACATCATCATCAGATCCAGCACACACCCAACACACACCACACCACACATCGTATCAGACGACGCACCTGAAGACCTGGGCGTCAGCGCCCCAGATAGCCTTGCTCTTATTCACCGCCTGGATGGGTATCGAGATGATATCGTGCCGCTTCACGCGTATGCACGTGCGCGCCACGCCGTGCCGGTCGACGAAATGCCGCCCCACGGGGATCTCGTCGTCCCGCGCGGCGACGCGCATCGTGCTCGTCACCGGCGCGTGCACGCGCAACGTCTCGCGCACCACCCAGTCGAGGTACCGCACGCGCGCTAGGTCCTCGCCCAGCGTCGCGGAGTGCGGTTCGAGCGTGGAGAGGGCGGCGCGCAGGCGGTGCTGTGCGCGCGGGCACTGCGCGAGCGCGTAGAGGCACCAGGTGAGGGCGGAGGAGGTCGTTTCGTGCCCCGCGGAAATGAAGGTCGAGATCTGGCATAGGATCTCCTTGAGGGACATCTGCTGCGCGGGCTCGGAGGCGAGGTTCGAGCGGACTGTGTTATGGGCGGGCCGGTGAGGTAGGTTAGCAGTGGACTAAGAGATGTGGTGAGAGTGAGAGTTTGGACGCACTGAGGACGGTGAGGAGATCGCGGCCCTCGAGCGTTCTGTCGCCGTCGATGTGCCCGGGACTAGAGGCTGCTTTCTCGGCAGCAACTTCCTTACCACGTTCGTCGATCAGCTGCAGGCCGATACGATGCATCGTAGCCTGCGCTTTGTTCATCGTATCTGTATTTCGCCGCTGCGATGGGAAAATCGCACGTTAAATAGGTGAGAAAAACAGCGAGAGAAAAATGAGAGCGTGCGTACGAATTTTCGCAAGAATGGGAACCAGACTTGCAGGATGGTCATTACACGGAACTTGCGCGCCGTGGAGAAAATAACGCTAAACGCATTCGCGAGCTCGTTATCCTCGTTCGCTAGCGAGTTGAAGGTGTACCCGAAGCCTAGCGTGTAAGATATTAATGAAGAGCACCCTATACTTCGCGCCCCTGGATTGTCTGTCGAACTTACCAGCGAGTCCGATTATATCGAGTGTAGCTCGGCTTAACCACGATAAGGCGTCGACACGAGGTGCTGGGGTTTCCTGCGCCATTTTAAGCCATGTATCCCTCAACTGGGGGCGAATGAGGAACAAGGGGATTGTATTAGAGTATAAGTGTGTGACGAATTGGATACAAACGCACTTGTATAGCCTTTTGCCAGAATATTGGGTGTAATGACTTTATGTGCGACGAGGAAAATGCCGGGGTCTGAAGAGGGGAAAATTGGAATGAATTTTCGTATGGAATTAGTGAGCAATATACACGAAGCAAAATGCCCACCCGACACGCTCAGGAGCGATGGAGAAGGGTGTATACAGAATCCGGTGGTGCCACTTCGGCGTTCACGCGTTGAAGAAGGGTTTTCCGTAGGAAACCGGCGCAACCACTAGAAGCAACATGTTCTAGAACAGGTTCCTAACTCACCAGTATTTTACGCTGTGAAACCGATTAACGCTGCGACCAGCTGGATAGGCCGGGATAGATACCTGTCTCTTATGCACGTCTCCTTCGACTGTGAGCAGCCCGTCATGTCCAGCGGCCATGGTGGCTAAACTGTCTCGAACGAAATCGGGTTTGGGATAATCATACGCATGGCCGAGCACGTATGCGATGGCTGCAGGGTCCGTTGTCATTAGGCGGCAGCCGCCAATAAACCCTGTTCAACATGTTCAAACGCGTGAAACGAAACTTGGAGTCGTTTGCGTACCTCTGTATGTGAAAGTAGACCCATAGCGCGCCTCCCACTCTCCAATGAGGTTGGTGTTCTCCTGATCGTGCATCTCCATGAGGTTGCCCATGAAGAACGAGGGCACCGGCGGGCCTCTGAGGTCCCTGAGTGGCGAGAGCTGTTGCCTGAACAGCAGCCGCACGAAGCCGGATATCGCATAGGAGAAAGTGAGCAGTGGCAGCAGGACGAGGAGCGCCGTCGTCGCGAGGGTAGAGGGGTCCGGCATGGTCGGTGAGCGGCTAGTACACCCCGCCAGCAGAGGAAAAAGGGAGGGGTATATTAGGGAGAGAGCGCGGTTAGAACAAGGGAGGAGGAGGAGGAAGAGAATAAGAGGAGGTCAAGGCCAGCTTGAGTGGCATACTATTCTTGTTCAGATGAGAATGCGGAGGTGGACCGTGGACGAAAGAAAGTTGGGCTCGGGTCGTGCTGATCGCGGTGTTGTCTAGCCTGGTGACCGACTGTCTATGAAGCAAAACTGTCGATAGACAGCCTGGAGGATCTGGGTTTAAAACACTTGCGTGCGCGCTCGGCCTTAGCCGAATTTCTGAATGCGGAAATTCCGACCGCATTTGGATTTTAGAGAGCAACGCGTATCGAGGACGCGCAAGAGGCGTTCTACTATCTCTACTTGTGTAAACCCCTCCGCTGCCTGTAAATTTGAATTCTATACTAGATCATTTAATGTGCTCGCCATGGACATGATAATCGCAAATGTCCGGGAGCTCAGCTTCGAAGATTTGGCTACTACTGTGAAGTCAGCAAGCCCGAAGAGCTCTTCGAGTGCCTCAACGCGCTCGGCTCAGCGAGACATGCGTCCTTGTCAGCGTATAGATGGTCGCGTGTTTGGCGCAATCGCATATGCGAAGGCGTCCCAAGGACTGACACGGCCCTTGCGCATCGGGACCTTCAGCGCGTCCAGCGCCGCCTTCTGGTGTGCGCTCCAGCGAGTTTCTCCGGCACAAGGGTACTGCATAATTTCGATCTATATTCCATCATTGAATTAGCTGAAGAATTGGTGTTGAAGATGCGATAGCGCACCTGGGAAGCCCGCCGCCAAAGCACCATCAACCACATGTGAAGCTGGGTCCCCCTCGCGATCTACCGCAGCCTCTTCCGTCTTCATCCGTACCCGAGGAGCAAAGGTGCGAGCACCTGCATCCCAATCGTGCTGATTTACGGTGTGCTGAAATCGAATGAACGGTGTAGCAGGGAGCGGGAGCGGGGGCTCGACCAGCGGCGGGGACACGACTTGGTGTCGAAATACCGTATCCAAACGGTCGCGAAACGCGATGGGTCCAGGAGCTACGGACGACGAGATGTACCATGATGCTCTCCCTGCTTGAGAGAGAGCCGATGCTTGCTACAATATCGAGTGACCGTTTCCGGTTGTCGACGGATCCAAGCGCGAGGTTGTCGCAGCAAGATCGGATGGATTTGGGTCCTGTTCAACTCGAAAGCTGCTGTATGACATTCCGCTAGGTCTCGAGGTAGCTCATATTACGCAGCTAGAAAGATGGGGCAAGACGAGTGTAAAACGACGGTGAACGGTCGTCGACAGAGGCAGAGGTATTCTCTCTGCAAAATCCCAATGCGGTCGGAATTCCCGCATTGAGACGTCCGGCTAAGACCGAGCGCGCAGGCAAGTGTTTTAAACCCAGCTCTAACAGTCTGTCTATCGACAGGTTTACCTTCTCATAGACAGACTCTCTACAGTCTAGGTGTTGTCGGCCCCGGGTCTTTGGTACAATCCCTCGTAACTTTGTATGTTTATATTCCTTCATTTTATCGTCGTTCGCCGTTTTATTTTATTCAACTTGGTTATGCACGACCTCAATTCATCCATCTCGTCAAAATGTGCCAGCAGGACCAGCAATTTCTAGCTTGTATTTTTGTAGCGATTTTATGCAGTACTTTCTTTGTCTGGCCAACTACAACCCTCCCCGACTTGCCCGGGTCGCAAACTGATCCGAGTCGTCATCGATCGTCCAAGTGTATCCTCCTGAGAGAGTTTTCTGCGTTTGTTTCCACTTTTGCATCCTCTGAACAGGCGGCCGAAAGCCCTATCAGATTGAATCGCGACATACAGGGCACTGAATGTAATGCTGAACATACGGTATGCTTCCCTGACGTTTGGCTCCACCGCTTCGTCGTGTATCTCGAGACTCGAGTTTTAAGTCGGGAGGCCCGCATGCGGGTCGGCATTTGTCCCTGCACCCAGATCGTCGCACACCGACGCCACGCGGTCCCACCGTCCAACAGGATTAGGCTCTCCAGCACGAGCCCGAAGATACACCATAGCACATGCAACGCCCTGCTCTCAATGTTATTGAGTACGTACAGACATGGAGCTGTGAGAACGCACCGATATGTTGCATAAGCTGGTATTGAAGTTTGTCTGGAGACTACAATCATGGTGTCAAGTTATAAACGATAGGACGCGGGGAAACGCGCCCTCACAACTCCTTCAGAAGTCGCGCGTACGGGTAGATCTGTTGGAGCCGTGAAACCTCGTCCACGATCTCGAATATCTGAGCAGGCCTTATCATCCCGGCGTCTCTGCTGCACGCGAGCACACCAGCTTTCCCCAGAATCAGGTGGGCATCCTGACGTGACATAGCACGCTCCTTGTAAGGGCCCTCTGGAGGACTCGGGGTTGCCGGCCGCGTGCGCCACAGCAGTGACAGCACCAGTCACCAATATAGTCGACTCACCAATTTAGTATCAGGACTTTCAAGCATTCGGACCCGTACATACGGACAAGCTCCGGTCATTTGGGGCCCTCGGGGTCGTCGGCGGCCCACCATATCAGCCAAGGGGTGGGCATTGCAAGTGAATTTGCAGAGGTAGTGGGGTGCGTTTTGAGTACCGACGATGCTAGAGGAGGAACCAGGGGATCGTGGATGGTAACATCGACTTGCCCTCGAGCAACAAACTGTGAATTGACCCAGTGCTCCCACCAGCGGAAAATAGGTTAATGGGCTTCGGTGAGCTTTGACGCCGGGAAAGTCTCTTGGCGAATGAGCACTGGTTCGATTGGGGACTCCGAATCAGACTAGGAGTGCACAACGATAGCAACAAACGACAAGCAAGATGAAGGATTGAGAAGCATGAGCGCGCACGCCGCACGCAAGCGGCGACTCCTGAATTTGGAAGGACCCCGAACCCTGATATTAAAGACTCTTGGCACCGCTCGATCAAGGGCCAGTTCTCTCGAGTCTGGGTTGATGCGAAACTCGACCCAGGTCCACAAACCACGCTACAAAAAATCGTCGCGTGTCTTAACTGGCTCGAGTCTAGGGCTCGCTTGGATGACATACTCATTGACCGTTGACATACTTTGAGGCGTTACTTCTCAATATCTCGAGCTTTTCTTCAGGGATGCGAGCTTCACTGGAATTTCATTGTACACCTCGAGTCACGGTTTCGGAAAAACAACGAGGCCCACATTCCTTCCGCTGCCCGTACCCTGATCGAACAAATTCACGAGCTCGACACCCATCTCCCCACCCAACGCCTCCCGCACCCACGCCTCACGGTCCAGCAGTATTAAACTCTCCACCACAGGCCCCAGCAAACACCTCAACACATGCAGCACTGCGACCCTGCTCTCCATCTCGCGCGACAACACGCACGCGCCCGCGCCCCAGCGCAGCCCGACCTTCTCGCCCGCGCGCGCGAGGAAGGTGTCCCAGTCCGCATACGCGGCGTCGGGCAGCTTCCCCAGGCGCCGGTTCTCGGGCGTCTCACCCGTCCCGTCGTCTACGCGCCGCGCGGCTTCGAGGCGCAGCGCCTCCTCGAGGATCGGCTGCAGCAGCGCGCGGTAGGTCACCTTGCGGACGGCAAGTGTCGCGGAGGCGTGCGCGGCGGGGGTGCGCAACCACTGGGCGGGCACTTGTGCGGCAACGTGGAGGTGCCCTGGTGTGAGTGTTGGTGGTGCGGCCGCTGCGAGGGCTCGCGATAGCGGGAAGTCTGCGGGAGTCAGTGGATAGGCCTAAACGAAAATACATGACAACGCACCCTTCGGCGCGAGCAGGTTGTAGCAGCATCCGACAACAACAAGCGCGGCGGGCCGCCATGCTGTTCCGCGACCCTGCGCTAGAAATGTGCGTAGTATGTCTGGCGTGAGGGAGCCACACGCGTGCAGGGCGACCAAAAGGACGGGAAGTTCATCAACGTCGGTAGGTGCCTCGGCGGATATCCATTGGTCGATGGCCAGGGGCAAGGTCTCCGCCGTGATATGCATTGTCTTGTGCGCTATGCTTCCTGTGGACGTAGATTCGACAACCACTGGAGATTTTGGTGCATTGCGACACCGATGTTTTTGTTGAGCAGCAGCCTTGCGTTCCGCACCCGTCGTTTGTGCGTCGTTCGAGTCGAGCGCGAGAACACGCAAGCCGAGGTGGTCTTTGAGCGCGCGTGAGATGTAGCCCTAGAGGATAGAGGAGAGACAACATCATCGTTATTTTGGCGGTGTATAATACATGAGAGGGCGATAGCAAGGGAGAGAGACGGACTTGGCCAGCGCCGACGTCGACGACGTGATTGATCGAACGGAGCGACGGGGAAGAAGCGAGGAGGTGCTCGATATACGCGGTCATACGGTTCACTTCGTGCGCCTTTTTGGGAGACATGCCATGCGTGTCATCGAAGCTGCATGTTCCTGCGCTGGGTCAGTCGCAATTCACATTCATATCGAAACAAATCGCTGGACGTACCGGTAGGGATGTGTGCGGGACGTCTGCATAACTCTAGACGCCGTATATCCTGTATTAGCTGCCGCAGCTCCTCTGGAAACTTGGGTCTTGGAGTCAATTTGCGGACCAAAAAAATAGCAGACACAGGCTCCCTGGCAACTCCTTTGGAGGTGGCTCATAACTCTTTAGTACATAGAATGAAAGCGCGAGATTCACGAGAATTTCGCAGTAGTATGACCTGTGGTAGCGATGATACTTGACACTCGGGCGGCTGAAACACAGCTCCGCCATCTCCGCTGCACGAAATGCTACTGGTGCCGCACCTGGAGAGCTTGGTTGAGTGACTGCTGAAGAAACCGGGTGGATACAGTCTAGTGTGCGCGAGAACCGTGCGACGAATCTCCAGAGGACTCGGAGTTGCCGGGCGCCAGATAAAATGCAAACCAGTGATGTGACTAAGACGCACCTTATCCATATATGGAGACTCATACTCCTCGTTCACGTACATACGGACCAGCTCCAGCCATTTTGGATTTTCGGCGTCGTCCGCGCGCAGGTCGGCGGCCCAGTCCCACCACGGCAGCCAGGGAACGGGTAGCATAAATTCGGTGGTGGATATGTGGTTTGGGTGCGTGTTGAGTATCGACGACGCCAAAGGTGATACTAGGAGATCGCGGATGGCCAGCATCGGCTTTGCCGTCGATTCATCCTCCATGAAAGATGTTTTTTTGTTTGGCTTGAACGTCAGGGGACTGTGCACACACGCGCAGCGTGATTCCAGAGACGCTACTAGGAGCCTGAGGCACAACCAGCAAGAAAAACGACAAGCAGTGTAATGAACGCTGATTCAGATGAAATCGTTGCTAAGTAAGTGTGGAAGAGGAAGACCCCGAACCCAGAAATCCCGGACCCTCGGCACCCCTAGTAGGCAGCAATTTGAGTCTCGCGATGCATGCAGTGGAAATGGAACAAGTCCAACGCGTATGATTTTTATCGTGTGTACGCCTTACTTACGAGTGCAATTTTAGCCCAGTGCTTTTTGTTGTGTGTAGCCAATGGAATCAGTAGTGGGGGCAACTGCTAGCTAGTTGGGCTATGCCGCCGTAAGTATTCGCACACATAAAATGATCTGCTGCGACCCTGTTGTGCCGTTTGATACTAGCCAAAGCACACAAGTGAGCGCGCCCTAGAAGCAGTGCATGACGGTCGTCACTGGTTTTGGCAGCCATCTATGGACAGACCATTAGTTATATGCTGGAAAGGATATAAAATTGCTACACACCGTCGCGACCACCGCGACCACCAGGCCCACCACCTCCTCCTCCACCGAAGGGGCCGCCGCCGCCACCACCGAAGGGTCCTCCACCGCCGCCGCCGCCAAATGGACCACCGCCACCACCACCGAAGGGGCCGCCACCTGTGTTACTCATGAGCCGCTGAATATGCCAGAGTTGACGAAAATACGTACCTCCGCCATGGTGGTGGTGATGATGACCGCCGCCGCCAGGTCCACCTCCGCCCCAGCCCATGGGTGGTCCTAGCATGATGATAGGATTTCAGTAAATATACACTGAAAAGAGACACGTCCGACGCGGAACGAGCGCAGAAGAAGCTAAGCGATGACTTACCATGAGGTGGACCGAACATTCCCCCTCCCCCTCTACCTCCAAGCAAGCCGCCCAATAACCCACCTCCGCCTCCGCCTCCACCGTTATAGCCTCCATAACCGCCTCCCCCATAACCGCCACCTCCGTAACCGCAGCCGCCGCAGCCATGACGGCCGCAGCCGCAGCCGTGGCGATTCCCACTATGCGTGAGTGAGCTCAAAAGTAAGGTGCCTACGCCGGCAGCTGCTGCGCCGCCGAGCAGTGCCGTGGCAGTGCCTTTGTCCTGTGCTCCATTTGAGGAAGGCTGGGAAGAGGTCCTTTGTCCCTCGGCACGTGGAGGTTGCTGCTGGGAAACATATTGTTGAGGAGCAAATTGTTGCACGGGGACGGATTGTTGTTGCGGGATATATTGCTGTTGCGGGATATATTGCTGTTGCGGGGCAGGTTGTTCTTTAGGAGCTGGCTGCGGCGAAGAAGACGACTGAGCCTGTAGATAGGGCTGCGCCTCCGGAAACGCGGGCGCCTGGCCCGTATACGCCATCTGCGTATTCGCGGTCGGCGTACGTGTATCCGGGGCGGGATGCGTCCATGTCGAAAACGGCGGGTCAGCGCGCGTATTTACAAAGAAGAATGTATCGTGCACGGGATCGTGCTGCTTAATCCTGTGAATAGGAGATCGGTATTTCGTCAAAAGTGAGTTCATGACAATTAGAGGCAAGCTGCGTACCAGCCTTCTGGAAGTGTAGGGTCGTACAGAGCGTCCTGGTCTGTTTTGGACGCCATATTGCTGGGGCAGATAGATGATTGTGAGGGTAATGAGCGGCCGATATAGTGCACGAATGTCCAGGGCTAGGATTTTTATTCATCCTGGAAACAGGGGCTACGAGGCTTGAAACAAACGTTATCAAATCCAATGTTGTGAGTGCGCAGTATGATCGATCTGGGAGATGTGCAAAGTCGCTGGACCATGTCGATTCAGTACTGTGCTCACTGAGAAAGGTACTAAAGCGATGCAAGACATATTCAGATTGCGACTCGCCCTTCGTTCTGTAGCGAGTCATTATCTGTGCAATTGGTTCGGAGGCGGACGACAAGTCCAAAGCTGCCAGCATCCCCAACTTAGAAGTCGACCCAGGAGTACACCGCATTTCGCGTACATTGAGCGCCTCTGAGAAACAGAATAATCGTTGCCAGTGGACTCGGGGTACTTGTGAAATTGATGGCAGCATGTTTTTGGTCAAGAGAAAAACATAGCATGGGCGTTCAGTACTTATAACGAACCGAGAGATCCGGCTCCCGATCGCTACTTAATCGGTCACTCAACGCCAGATCTAGCGTGAGATCTCTGAGATTCTATTTTACCGTTACGAATGTGACATATTTCATAGGACTCTGGACGACAACTCGACGGCGGGCAGTGCACCAACTTGTCTATCTCAATCTGTATTATGGAGGAACCACTGGCATTCCGTTTGTCAAAAGGCATCAGAAACACGATCTCTCCCCCGTACGACATTGCACTCATGCCCGAATATTCACACTGACGGAGGAGCCTTACTAGCATACCACGCGCTTATGCATGGGCAGCCTCATACGCACAGACGCCCGAGAAGCCTCTTCTTGACATGGCTCAAGGAGTTCCTGCGACTCCACCTCCTCCCGTGCTCCTAGAGGCCCTTGGTGCAGCTGCCGCAGACCCGCGCAATACCACATATGGCCCTTCATTCGGCTTTCCAGCTCTACGCACAGCTGCTGCAGCTGAAGTCCACCGTGCATATGGCGCAGATGCGGACGTGACAGCAGATGATGTCGCGGTGACGGGCGGTGCGAATATGGCCTTCGTTGCGGCGGTCATGGCTTTGGCGGATGCTGGAGACGAAATTATTCTGCCTGCACCTTGGTTAGTGTGCCGTCTATCTCTAGATAATCTCGACCGTATTGATTGGTGCTCCACACTGTAGGTATTTTGATCACCAGTGCGGACTTGAGATTCACTCGGTTGCTACCGTTCAGAGTATACTAATTTATAGACGTACTTGCATAGAATGGCGATGACGATGCTTAGTATCACGCCTGTCCCGCTGCGTACCCTTCCTTCTGACGGGTTCATCCCCTCTGTCGACCGTTGCGCTGCCCTGATTACACCGCGTACAAAAGCAATCGCCCTGGTCACGCCCAATAATCCGGTGCGACATCAATCTTCATTCCATTTTGTTATTTCGTCTAACATTCAAGCTTGCCGCCGCACAGACGGGCGCGATCTACCCTCCCGCACTTCTCGCAAGCTTTGCGGCACTCGCTCGTACCAACAATATCGCCCTCATCCTCGACGAGACATACCGCGATTTCACCAGTACACCGCACAGGCTCTTCGAGCCGTCAGCCCAAGGCCCGCTGCCTGGCGTGCCCTCCTCCCAGCCGTGGTCCTGGCGCGCGACCCTAATCCATCTATTCTCATTTTCTAAATCGTACCACATCCCGGGGCACAGACTTGGACTGCTCATCGCCTCGCCGCTCCTCCTGTCCTCATCTACCCTCGGGACAGCGCCTATAGGCGCAATCCTCGACACGGTGCAGATAAGCGCTGCGCTCGCACCCCAGGTGGCGCTGGCACCGCTACTCGAGAGCCTGCGCCCGTTCGTGGCGTCAGGGAAGGAGGCGCTGGAGCGGAAGCACGCGGTATATAGGGCGGCGTTGGAGGGTGGGCAGGGTGGCACGAGAGGGTGGCGCATCGGTGCCCAAGGCGGTTATTTTGCGTTCGTGCGCCATCCGTGGCGGGGACGTGCGGCCGAGGAGGTGTGCAGGCGGCTAGCGGGGGAGGTGGGAGTTGTACTGCTGCCGGCTGAGTTTTTCCTGCCCGCGCCTACGCCCGGGGTGGACGATGAGGAAGCGGCGGAGAGCCGCCGGTGGATCCGGTTTTCGGTGGCGAATGTCAATGAGGAGAAGGTGAAGCAGGTATGTACGCGGCTGCATGAGGCGGTTGATCTGTTCTCGGACTGGGAAACAGAGTCGCTTTAAGTGCTGGAGTAGATTTACTCTCGCAACGTAAGTAGATAGATACTGTGTACCATGTCTTTACCGTATTGTGTAAATTTGTGAATCAATCAAGGTTCAAGCGTTCACTGACTTGCATCAAGACAAGCGCCTCGGGTAATCAGCTATTCGAACAGAATGCAGACACCGCTCGAGTGATGAGGGAGAGGGTAAGCTACATAGAAAGCACAAGAACTAGTAAACACACAAGGATACTGCAATGACTACCGAGCGCCTTCTACTAATGGTGTTTTCGGGGGTTGCTGCTGGTGCTGTTGCTGCGTCTGCTGTTGCGACATAGCGGCACCGAGAGCTTGTGTGCGGAAGGCGAGGCCGCGCGTCTTCTCGATGACCGACTGGTAAATCGGGAGTGGTGGTCGGTTGATCTCAATGACGTTCTGTTGTGAAAGAGATTAGTACGGACGAGACGAAGAGGGAACTGCCAAACGACGAACCTTTTCGAGGTCGATTTTCGCATCGGCACCCATCCGTGTCTCGCGAATAAGATTAACGATCCATTTTTCACCCTCATCTTTCGAAAGGTTTAGTCGCTCCGAAAGATCACTGGTGTATAGATGGTCAGTATATACTTCAGTAGAAACGATGCTAGAGAACGTACCCGATATCGATTCGTTGATGTATCCGGCAATACGCTTCACTAATCAGATACCTGGCGTTGTCCAGGAACTCCTCCCTGAACTCGCCCAGGAAGAAATCAGCCCCAACGACGCGCTCCGCGAGCGTGAGCTCCCTCTGCGCCGCCTCGAAATCGAACTCCACATAGAGCTCCTTCAGGAACGACGTCACGGGATCCTGATACTGGTACTCCTCCGTCTGGATGACCTTGACGATCTCCTTGATCGAGTGGCGCACGCGCGAGCTCGTCGCGGCGGTCGTCTTCCGAGCGAGGATGGCCGCGGTGGCGAGGTAGCGCAAGATCCAGGGGCATGCGGTCTGGATCGTGTTGAGGTAGGTCGGTGCGAGGAATGTTTCGAGCAGCAGGGTGCGCCCTTCGGGGTGGTTGAAGTAGACGAACAGCGACCAGTGGACGAGCCATGTGCGCGAGTGCAGCTGGGTCAGGGCTGCAGGCTCGGCGGAAGCGGTGAGGAGTGGCGAGGGTGCGCGCGAGTCGACGATGTCGCGGAGGGTGTTCAGCTCCTCGAGGGCAACGTCCCATTTACCCGTGAGGATGTCCGAAGCGAGCTTGCCCCAGTGGGCGGAGGTGTTGAGATCGTTGTCTGTGGAAAGCACGCGGAAATGGTACAGGTAGTCGGCCGCGCCGCTGTAGTTTCCGTATGTATATTGGAATTGACCGAAGTTGTAGAGGGCTGTTATTTGCTCCAGGGTGAGCTATCCGAGTGTCATCAGCACTAAGATCAATATATCCCATAGTCGGTTTCGACGCACATTGTAGTTGTCTTTTAGGTACTGCAAGTTTTGGCTCTTGTCCTGACGCAGAGCTTGGGCAACGTCGGGATTCTCGATAACATCCAGGACGGCCTGCGCCTCTAGCTGCAAGCGCTCATTTGTAGAGACAGCATTCTCTCGCTTCCCCGAGAACTCTGGTAGCATCCATCAGGACCATCGCACACAGTGGCTAGCAGCTACACTCGACACACCTTCAGGGATCTCCTCGTCTGGATGCAGCTCCTGGAACAGGCTGACGGCGTAGTCGACCATATTTGTGCCCTTCGCGAGCTCATATTGCGCGGCCTGCACCTCCTCGACCGGAAAGAGTTCATCCTCGGCGAGATGGGCAAGCAGCGGGAAGGCCAAGTGGCGATCCAGATACGGTATAATGGTCTTCGAGAGATCGTATTCCGCCATTTTGTGTGATGAAGAGATCCTCGAGCTCGTCGTTGCAGACTTGGAGGCACAATTTTTTGCGTCGCCCAAAATGGAAATTTGCACAGCCACAGACGCGCTGCAAGAGTGAACCACGTACGCGCAGCCTCAGCGCCTCTTGCTTTGCAACCTCTACTGTCGTTATAATGACAAGCATTACCCGTAATTTTCCTTGGTTTATTCGTGACCTGGGCGTATCTATAGTTGGCCAGGTAAGTTGTACGAGGTTGGTCTGTCAAGGAGGGCGTGAGACTCACACTTTGAATAGAAATGCTACATCTCGTTGGTGGAAAACCTAGACGTGAATGATGTCGAATGTATCAAATACTCTCTGTCGAAGGGCCTGGGACTTGGCATAGTTGTCGGAGGCTCAATAATGAAGGTGCCACAGCTACTACTTAGTGAGTTGTTTGTGGCCGATCCTGCACGGACGATACTCACCAAGTTTCAACCCCACAGTCCTGTCCGCACGATCTGCACGAGGACTGTCATTACCTGCATACGTCCTCGAAACGCTCGCATATGCCATCACTTCTGCATACTCCTTCCGCAATGACTTCCCCTTTTCGACATACGGCGAAAACCTGTTCCTCACCATCCAGAACACGCTCATCACCCTGCTCATCATTTACTTCCCTACCGCGTCACTCAGGAAGGCGCAAAATACGAGCAGCAAACTAGCAATCGCATCCGTTGCCACCGTAGCTTCCGGTTTCGTGCTGTACTCTTTGCCGAAAGAAACGCTCGCCTTCCTCCAGCTCGCCACGCTTCCCCTCTCGCTGTTCTCGAAACTGCCGCAGATCACGCAGAACGCGCGCGCGCAATCCACGGGCCAGCTCTCTGCATTTGCCGTCATCTCCCAAATAGTAGGATGCCTCGCGCGTCTGTTCACCACGGCGACGGAGGTGGGCGACCTCATCGTCACGGCCGGGTTCGCCCTGGCGTTGCTGTTGAATATCGTGCTCGGCGCACAGATGTGGATGTACTGGGGAAAAGGGGACGGCGGGGAGCTTGGCAAGGTCCCGACTGGTGAGAAGCACGCAACAGCGAAAGCTTTGACGGAGGCGCAAAGCAATGAGTATGTTATAGTGCCCCCCAAATCGCCGTCGCCCGCCCCGCACCAGGCTTCCGGACGGAAATGGGCGCGGAAAGTTGACTAGAGGTTGGATTGTCGTCCAATATATTTATTCCTTCATCACATGGTTGACCACGACGACATTCAATCTCTTGTAAGCAACAATGCTCGATGGCCTACAGAGGTCCAAGCTCTCGCCTGAATAATCCTCTCACCTTGGTATGAGATCCTCTCTTTTTATTTAACAGGACCCGGCCACATATGGGACGACGCTTTCCGTGAAACCGATGATGCATGATGGGGCACACGGGTGTCCATGCCACTGTAGGTGAGTATTCAGGTCTTCTTGATCATAATAACTCATGTCTACTAATCATCTGGGTCACACCCAGGTCCAGGATTGCTCTCGCGGCTTTGAAGCATATATTATATTCAATTCCGAGGTCGACACACGTTGGCACGGTCTCCGTCTTCTTCATGAATACCTTCCCTTTCACTAGCAGACCTTCAAAAGTCGCAAGTGTCCCAAGGAATTGATCTTCTAGCATGGCGCTGCTATGCGAGGCAGCCAGAGCACCGATGTCGATCGGTGGCCCATCCGCGCAGGTGCTGAGGCGAGCAAAGACGCGCGAGGGACTTGGCCACATTGGACTCTGGAGAAGTCGCCGGAACACGTGGCGCCATTTGGATGATCGTGCGTCGTAAATTTTGGTGCGTGAATTGCATCCACTCCCCGTCACTCAGGACTCACTCTCGTCGCAGATCGATACAAGTTGAAGGATAGCACCGCAAAACAGTGAACACTACACCTCAAGTACTTTGCCCACGCACAACAGTCTCAGTTTGGGTGCAGTACTTGATCCAAAGATCAACAAGCGCACGATGCTTGATAACTCCTCACCATTTCAGGGCCTTCCAAACGAGCTCATCGTCCATATATTCACGCTTGCAGCTGCTTCATCATCCAAGACATGCCTAACTCTCATGCTTGTGGCAGGCTGGACAAGCCATCTCGTCCTCCCGTACCTCTTCAAGACGGTTGTCATCCGCACCGAAGTCGCAGCCAAAGCCTTCATCGACCTCTTAGACCGGGATCCCCACTGCACTTCATTTGTCGCAGCCGCCTCTTTGCCATTTGCTGGAGACGACTCTAGCGACCTGTGCTACGGTATAGTGCAGCGATGTCCAAATCTCATCGATATAGCCTTGCTCCCCGAAGCGTTCGGCGCCTTTCGCCGGCGGACCACCGATGCAAGCACCGTCCTTCCGCCTTCGCGCGAGCTACACATCACGGTGCTCGTCTCGGAGACCTTCATGGCCAGGGAATCCACCTACGTACGCGCGTTCGCGAACTTTGTCGTCCCGGTGCGATACGCCAATATGTCCATGCCTATTTTGGCGCACGTAACGCGCATCGACACGACGCACTTTCCGGTGCATTTGGGCAGGATAATTCCCTTCAACGCGCTCACACACCTGACGCACGCGAGAATCTCTTTCTACGCGTGCCCATGGGACGTCCTCTACAGTGCGGCCACGGGGGTGCTGGAAAAGCAGCCGATGGTCGAAATGCTTGTGCTCCGTGTGATTGGCATGCACTCTTACGACGATTCGTTCGCGGAGTGGTTCTGGGGCATGCGGGATCGCATGGACGGGCGGATCTACGCGACACGCGCACGCGCATGGAATCCGTTGGAAGATTGGGAGCGTGCAGCAAGGAGCGGAAACGACATATGGCATGATGCAGTCCGCGAGACCGAGGAATGGCGGCTGTCGCGTGAGGAAGCAGGTAACGGTCTTTGCGGCGACGATTGTCTGTATCTCACCGTGCATGCTCGTACTCAGGTCCACGCTAACCTTTCATCCGATCCCGAGGTCGACACGCATCGGCATGGTCTCCGTCTTCATCATCAATGCCTTCCCGTCCAGACCTTCAGCTTACAATTGTTCTTCTCCTCTATCGTCACGCTGTTCTGTGAGGCAGTCCGTACATCGATATCGATCGGGTGACCTAATCACTCTCGTCACAGATCGATACACGGATAGCACTACACCTCGAGTCCTTGACCACACAAGGGCCTCAATACGCAACTCAACCAGCCATCAACGAGTGCCATGCCTACTCGCAGTGCTACATCTTACCCATTCCACAGCTTGCCAAACGAACTCATCCTTCATATCTTCACACTCGCAGCCGCATCCTCATCTGAAACTTGCCTTGCACTCACGCTCGTGGCAGGCTGGACACGCCATCTCGTCCTCCCATACCTCCTCAAAACGGTCGTTATCCGCAGCAAAGCCGCAGCCGAATCCTTCATAGCTTTTCTAGACCACCGATCCCCACCGCACCCCACTCGTCAAAACCGCCTCTTTCGTATTCGTCAAAAACGGCCATGATAACCTGTGCTACGGTATCGTGCAGCGTTGTCCTAAGCTAATCAATGTAGCTATGATCCCCGAAGCGTTCTCCGGCTTCGCCCTCTGGCGCGCCACCGACGCAGGCACCCTCCTGCCACCCTCACGCGAGCTATACGTCTTCGTGAACACAAACACGCTCCCGGTCATCGTCGCCCTGCGGCGCACCGGTGGGACGCCCATGCCCGTTATAACGCATATAACACGCCTCGACGCAACCATCCTCAGGCGCTGGACCGGCGATGCGAATCCTTGTCGCGCGTTCGCGCACCTGACGCACGTGAGACTCGCTTTTCAACATGGCCGCTCGCCCGGCGATACGCACCTTACGGTCAAGCAGACGCTGGAGAAGCACGCAAGCATCGAGGTGTTCGTGCTTTCTGTGACAGACACGCGTTTTCGTTACCATTACGCTGATTTCGCGGACTGGAAAACGCGGGATCGGATGGACGGGCGGCTAGACGTCTCTACGGCACGGAATTCACCGGAAGAACGGGAACGCGTGGCGAGAGACGGGGGCGACATACTTATGGGACGATGCTATCCGCGAGACCGAGCAAGGAATGGCGGCTGTCGCGGGCGTGAGCAGGAGAGCTGGTGACGGTCTTTGCGGCCTTGATGATTTGTATCTCACCGTCCATGCTCATACGCAGGTCCACGCTGACTCTAGGAGCTCGCCTCCCGTGCGATCAACTGTAAAAGATAGCTACGTACGTGACGCGCGACGGTGTATCCTTAGACATGGGTCGTTTTCCGCCGCAGTACTTGGCTGTAGCTTTCCTCACCGTACTTACTTCGTCGGTCCTCTTTGCCCATCGATTCCCCGCATCGCAAGTTCATGTCAACATGTCTATAAAGAGGGCTACACAGCATCAATGTAAGCGTGCAAATACAATGGGCCCGAGCCATTGCATTATCTACCCCCCGGCCATATCAAATACCGAGAGGGGAGGGGGAGGTAAGGGGCGTGCGATGGCTGGCATGGCAGTCTAGCGCCCGAGGTGGAAAATAAAAAGAGAGAGGTCTAAGAGTAAAGATACAAACCGGAGGATACAAACCAGAGATCCGAGAAAGCATGACAGAATAAGACAGCGATACGATCAAGACGTGAGGTCGGGCGGTCATGAGCGCGCCGTAGTTTAAGGGCAGAAGACGACTGGAAGATGGATGCGTGTTAGCATACATATAGACCACCATATGCGCGGCACTGCGCACCATTGAAGCCGACATTCCCGGCACCGCAGGCTTTGACGGCCTCGTCCCCGCCGCAGCCCGCGAGGTCGCCGACCTTGTACGCGTTCGAGCACTAAAAATCCCGCACGTGAGCCACATAACCGCGCAAGCTATGAGATCATACGCACCCCGCACGACGCGCTCGTGCACGTCGCGGTGTCGCACCCGTCCGCACCGACGGATATGGACTGCGTGAAGCCCTGGATGTTCGAGATGTCGTACGCCTGCGGCGTCCACTGAGAGCCCGAGTCGAGGTTGAACTCGAGCATCGTGCAGTCCTCGCCCGACGCGCCGCACTTGCCGTTCTGCGCGAATAGGCGGCCGACCCACTGCACCGTCGCCCAAACCGTTAATATCAGCGATAACTGGAAAGGAAAAATAAGGACGCACGTTGTCGTCGACCGTGACCGTCGTGGTCGCGCCGGCGGCGAGAGATGCAGGCTGTGCACCCGAGAAGGACGAGGCGTCGGAGCAGCCTGCAATACCGGTTAGTTTGAGAGAGGGGCAGCGAGATAAAGATACGCACGGGGACTATATCCGCACCGCGTATCTGCGAATACGGGCTTCACGGCGTTCGAGCACTTGTTCGTGAGCGTGAACTTGTGCCCGCTGGTACTGCCACTGCCGCTGGACGACGCAGCAGGGGAAGAAGCCGTGCTGGACGCTTTGACCTGAGAGGTTGTCACTTTTTTAGCAGTCGTCGTCGTTGCGGCGGCCTTTGCCGTCGTGGAAATCGCCGCAGTCGTCGCAACGGCCGCGCTGGTTGAGTTCGCGGCGGCTGCATTGTGCGCGTTGCACCGACGTTCGAGGCGTTTGTAACGCTTCACGGAGAGGTCCCGGGCGACCTCTACCTCTGCCGCACGCTGCTGCAAGGCTCTAAGGCTCCTGTGTGAGCGCGGCGGCGCCGAGGCGCTCGCGAAGGCTGCGAGCGCGATAGTGAAGAAGGCGGTGAAGGACCAGGTGGATCGCATTGTGGAGTAGGTGAACAAGTGAATGTAGTGAACGAGTGTGAATGGGCACCCTAACGAATGGTTAAGAACAATGGTCGGCGAGGAGGAGGTGAGGGTTGGGCGAGGCGAGGGAAAGCAGAAGAAAACATAGGAAAAAGTTATAATAGATCTGCGCTTCTCACGCGGCCTCCGTCATATACCCGCAGGCGTTCATTGTCGATAAAATGAAATCTGGGTGCTTCGCTCGGATTTCCTCGGTCTCAAGGGTTTTTAGCACTCTTCAAAGGTTGAAATAACATAACAATATGCTGATATTGGACCACCAAGAAGTGTAATGCAACAAACAAGGACGACCAGCATGAGGCCTACAAAATACCTATTCAAACAACCAATAAATAGCGATGGAGTGCGATAAATAATGCTATGCGGGGTGTTTTGAGCGAGCGGGCGGTGTATATGGAGTTCAGCGAGCGTGTGTGGTGAAGGAGTCCGTGGTGAAAGCCAACAGCAGAGATTTAAGGGCAGAAAGTGACTGTAATTGACAATGAAATCGGTCAGCGGCCTAGCTTTGACAGAAAGAAAAACATGGACGTACCGGTGAAGGCAATGGCACCAGGGCCGCAGGCCTTCACGGGGGCGTCGTCACCACAGCCAGTGGTGTCGCCGACGGGGTATGCGTCAGTGCACTGCCGACACGATTTAATTAGAAGGCACACAACGAATCGAAAGGGGGACGTACAGCGCAGCTGGCGCTTGTGCAAGTCGAAGTGGCGCATCCTGCAGCGCCGAGAGAGGTGGACTGGGTGAAGCCCTGAATGTTGGAAATATCGTATGCCTGGGCGGTGTATTGGGAGCCGGTGTCTAGAATCGTGCGCATGAGAAACGGTGATGCAGAAGGGTCGTGGGCAATAAACTCACCGAGGTTAAACTCGGAAATAGTGCAGTCTTCACCCTTAGCTCCACAGTTTCCGTTTTGCGCGAAGATACGGCCGACCCACTGCGGCAATGTCAGTTGTGCGCGCGGGAGGTGCGGGTGTAAAACTTACAGCGTTGTCGATAGTGATCGACGCGCTGGCACCAGCCGCGATGGTTCCGGGCTGGGCGCCAGAGTATGCAGAGGCGTCGTCGCAGCCTAGCGTGAACCAATAATGTCAGTCTGTATATTCACCCCCAACCATGCATCCGACGTACGAGGGCTGTAGCCACACTTGGTGTCCGCAACGACAGCGTTGATAGCGTTGCCGCACTTGTTCACGAGCGTGAAGGGGTGGGCATCGCGCTTCATGAGGGTGTGGGGGACCACAGAGCTCGCAGACGCGGTCAGGGCAAGAGCAGCGACGGTAGCAGCGAACGTGAAGGACCGCATATTCAATTAATAGAAGGAGAGGGTAGGAAGAATTTGATTAAAAGTGGCTTGGGCGTGGGGGATGCGATGAGGCGAGACGAGATGGGGTTTTCCAGCTTGAAGTGACGCCTTTTAATGCCCATAGCTGGGGGGTGCGCGATCAGGCGATCCATGCGCTGCACTGGGAAGGGATCATTCAATTTCACCTCATCAATATGATAATATAATTGATTTGCGGCTACATACCTGCGATGTGACAGACAGCCTCTGGACCGCTGCTAGCGGAGCATTGTAGAGCAGTGCCGACGACTTGTTGGAGTGAAGCGGTGTCGGACTCTCCAGAAAAGGCCTAGATAGCTTGTTTCAATCATTGCAGCTGCATCGCCTATTTTGACAGTACGATGCATCCGTGCAGAGATTGGCCTCATGACAGGCATCTAGCGTAGTGTTAAAATGTCACCATGGACATGAACTAGGAGCGGGAGCGTCAGTTAATGGGACGAACGTTCAGAACGTCCAGAGGCGAGCCCACCTATCAGTACAGCCTCGCGATCATCCCAACAAGACATAGCACAGATGCTGTCTATTTGATGCCGGCGCACGGTGAGAATTATATGAGCAGAACGCAAGGTCCATATGCACAACTTTTGGTCGCGAAGGTAGTACGTTGGCCGCAACGGCATACGAGGCGCTGCAGAATAACATTTGCCCATATCCGGTATAGCCACGTGCGTTTGATAACCCAGCGAATGTGCGTAGGATGTTCATCACTGATTTTTCTTGCGAGCGGAGCAGAACGTTGACGACAAAACCTGCTAGAGACTCTGCTAAACATACTGCCCAGATGCACATGCAGTCGCACTCACTGAATCAGGGTCCCCGGATCGCGTACAAGACCTCAATTTGAGGTTTCTGTGCCCTGACCTCCGACTCTCGCTCGTAGTAGACGCCCTGGACGCGTGAGTCTTTCCTAGACGAATTGCTGCAGTCTCTCATCCTTTCCGAAGAGCGTTCAACGTGGAGTAGCTGAAGCTCTTGCTTCTTCTACCGTCTCGCTTTGCCTTCCGGGTCCTCCGGGTGGACTGGCGCCCGTTTTTTAGATGCCATCTCAGACGCCGGTATGCAAAGGATAAGTATGCTATTCAAATATTTATGATGTGAGTGCTATGCTTTCGTCAATGTACAGCCCAGTTGAGAGAAATCACATCAGTTATGCGCAGCGATTGCCGGTGGGTGCGGCCGCAGCGTCAATGCTCGGTCCTCTGCTCACGGCGGCGTCTCCTTAGCCTCATCCCGTGTACAGCTCGGGACGTAAATTCTGTCAAGTGATCGCCCAAAGTCAGGCGGTATCATTTCTCTACTAGCTCTGTAGCGCGTCGATCAACACCGCTGGGCGCCTACACACAACCATCTTTGTGCCCAGGTTTACTGTCGCGTATTACATGGGAGACATGCTGCCTAGCGCGTCCGGATGCGTTTCCTGGTGTCGGTCTCTCTGCCGACGTGTCATTTCTCCTCAGGCCCGCTGCATGACGCATCCGCTTCACTCTGGTGCTCTGGCTTCCGTTATAGATCTCGTGCAGCGCCCTGGTTCTCCGTCCCCGTCTTCGCCATCGGAAGATCAACCGCTAAACTCCGGCTCTTCAGCCATTGTGCGATGGACTTCCAAGCTTTCCCAGCGAATCCGCACAGCACCTGCATCTGGTTCAGGTCAGTCTAGATATTCGTGTGTTGTGGCTTATACGTTCATTCGAATGCAGCCGTTCGACATCTGTCATCATGCAACTGTCCCGGGACGGTTCAGCAGTGCTCCGCGGGTGTGGATGTGCTTCCAATATACTTTGTGCGGCAACTTGTCCTTTGCTGTGAGCAATTTATTGGCGCTCAATGTGAAAGGCTCAAGCTTTTTGTTCATCTTTTTCAGCGCTAACGAGCACTTTCTTGCGGTTGGTGCAAGACAAAGTAAGGAACATAGTGTGGGCATTGAGCCCAATTTATATCGACGGCGGATTTAAATCGAAGACACATTCAAGTGCAGACGAAGACTTGGCGATAGACATGAACGGCGAGAGACGAGCAACATTCGTCCGGACCCTGAAGATACCTACCTACGCCCGCGACAGCCACCATTCCTCAGTCTCGCGAATCGCATCGTCCCATATGCTGCTCCCGCCCCTCGCCGCACGCTCCCACTCCTCTAGCGTATTCTGTGCGCCCGTCACGTAGAGCCGCCCGTCCATCCTGTCCCGCGTTCTCCAGAACCACTCCGCGAGCACAACGTCGTCACGGTAGTGCGTGTCGTCTACAGAGAACACGAGCACCTGGATGTTTGCGTGCTTTTCCAGCGTCACCGTGACCGCATTGTACATATCACCCCGCGGGCCCGAGTGAAAAGCGACTCTCACGTGCGTTAGGTGCTCGAATGCGCCGAACGGATTCGCCCTGCCGGACCAGCCCGTCAGGATGGTCGCGTCGACGCGCGTTATGTGCTCTACAACGGGCACGGGCGGCCCGCCGTAGCGCTGCCGGACGATGATGCTCGCGAGCGCGTTCGTGAAGTTGAAGTTGCCATCTGCGTCTCCACCCGGCGGGGCGGGAACCGTGATGTGCAGCTCGCGCGAGGGTGGAAAAAGGGTGCCGCCCCAGTAGGCGAAGTCGTGAAATGTTGCCGGGAGCATGGCGACATTGATTAGATTTTGACAACGCTTCACAATACCGTAGCACAAGCCATCACGGTCGTCTCCGGCAAATGCGAAGGATGCGGCTTTGACGAGCGGGGCGTGGTGAGGATTTTGGACTAAGAGATCTATGAATGATTCGGCTGCAGCTTCGCTGCGGATAACGACCGTCTGGAGAAGGTACGGGAGGACGATAGGGCGTGTCCAGCCCGCCACGAGCGTGAGAGCAAGGCAAGCCTCAAATGAGGATGCGGCTGCGAGTGTGAATATACGGAGGACGAGCTCGTCTGGAAGGCCCTCAAACGGCGAAGATGTGTTAGGCATTGCACTCATTCGATTGAGTATCAGGACTCCTATGCGTGGTCAAGGTACTTAAGATGAGGTGTTATCCTTGTATCGATGTGTTACGAGAGTGACTGTGTCATCGGATCGATATCGGCGACTGGGCTGCCTCGCAGAAGGGCGTAATGATCGAAGAGAGGCGATCGATTTGCATTGAGAAGACATGGATGTTATCACCCTGAAGACCCGAGTGCTCACCTAAAATGACCTGAGCGCTCGTGTGCATCTCCAATCCTCGGTCTCGCGGAACGCATCGTCCCATATGTCGTTCCCGTCCCTCGCCGCACGCTCCCACTCCTCCAGTGTATTCCATCCGCTGGTAGCGTAGAGCCGCTCGTTCGTCTGATCCCGCGTGCCCCAGAACCACTCCGCAAACACAACGTCTTCGCGGTAGTGCACGTCCTCCACGGAGAGCACGAGCATCTTGATCTTCCCATGCTTTCTCAGCATCGCCGTCACCGCCTTGTCTATGTCACCCCGTGGACCTGAGTGAAGATCGACTCTTACATGCGTAAGGTGCGTAAACGCGCCGAAGGGTTTTTCCCTGCGGAACCAGCTCGGGCAGACGGTGGTGTCGAGGTGTGTTATGCGTTCTAAAATGGGCATGGGGAGCCTGCTGTAGCGTGCCTCGACGACGGCACTCACGAGCGAGTCTATGAGGACGGAATCCCCGTCTGCCGCGATCTGCGGAGCAGGCACAGTAAGGTGCAGCTCGTGCGAGGGTAGAACAACTGCGCTCGCGTCGGTGGCGCGCCAGCGGACGAAGCCATAGATTGCTTCGGGGATCATGGCTATGTTGGTGAGGTTTGGACAGCGTTGTACGATGTCGTAGGACAGCCTGCCGCGATCGTCACCTGCGAATGCAAAAGAGACGGCTTTGACGAGCGGGGCACGGCGGGGATCCTGGTCTAGGAAATTTACGAAGGCTATAGCTGCGGCTTCGGAGCGGATGACGACCGTCTTGAGGAGGTGCGGGACAGCAAGGTGGCGAGTCCAGCTTGCCACGAGCATAAGTGCAAGGCAGGTATCCCATGAGGATGCGGCTGCGAGTCTGAATATATGGAGGATGAGCTCGTCTGGGAGGCCATGGAATGGGAAATATGTTTTGGGCATGACGCGCTCGTCGATGATTGGAACGAGTACGGAGAATTCAGTTCGGTCAAGGTACTGAGTGTGTAGTGTCCTTGTACTGATCTGTGACGAGAGTGACTAGGTCACCCGATCGATATCGGTTCCCGCGGAGTCCCTTCTGCCTCGCGGAACAGCGGAACGACAGAGAGGAAGCAAATAATTCCCAAGTGCAGTTGCGCCTGAAAGAGCTGGACGAAGGCATCGATAGTGGAATGGAATATATGGCGTATTCATCAGAGAAGCTAGAGTACACATGGACCTGAATGAAAATATGGAGGATATTGAATACGTTGGGAATTATAATCCCAAGGACCGAGATACTCACCTAGAGTGACGAAGTTGACGCCCGACTACGTCTCCAATCCTCGGTTTCACGAATAGCGTCCTCCCATATGTCCTCTCCAGCCCTCGCTACACGCTCCCACTCCTCCAAATTATTACGCGCGCTGGTCGCATAGAGTCGCCCCTCCAATCGATCCCGCGCACCCCAGAACCATTCAGCAAAAGCAACATCATCACGATAGCGCGCGTCGTCCACGGAGAGCACGAGTATCTCTAAACGTGTGTTTTCTTCTAGCGCAACTGTGACTACGTTGTACATCTCGTCCCGTGTTGTGTCCTCGAAAGCGACTCTTAGGTGGGTAAGATGCGGGAAACAGCCGAAGGCATTATCTCTGCCAGACCAACCCGCAAGGGCGGCCACGTCGAGGCGAGTTATGTAGGACCGCACGAGTGACATGCGGAGCCCACGGAGGCCCGCGAGTGCGTCTACGAAGAGGATGACCCCCCGTGCCTCGTGGTCCGCGTCGGGTACAGTTATGTGCAGTGTGCGGGGAGGTCGAGGTGGAGTATGCGTATCATAGAGCACCACGAAGCCGTAGAACGGTGCGGAGAACATGGCGACGTTGGTAAGATTCTGACAGCGCCCGATGATATCGCAGCACAGAACGCCTCGACCGTCACCGTCGAAGGCCAAAGATGCGTTTTCAACGAGTGGTGCGCGACGGGGATCCTGGTCTAGGAAGCGGATGAAGGCAGAGGCTGCGGTCCTGCTCCGGATGACAACCGTGCTGAGAAGATATGGAATTGCGAGACGACGTGTCCAGCCTGCGACAAGCGTAAGGGCAAGGCTGGTCTCAGTCGAGGACGCGGCTGCAAATCTGAGGATACGGAGGACAAGTTCGATTGGCAGGCCATCAGAGGCAGCACCGGACATCATTCGTCCGCTCGTCGCTCGTTGGACCCAGTATTGTCGGTGTATCGATAATCGAAGACACAGGCCGCAGCATCGTTGAATCACTGTGACGAGAGTGACCGTGTCACCCAATCGATGTTATCGATGTGTGGGATGATCGCAGAGCAGTGGAACGACAAAAAATGGGTGAACAGTTGTCATTTGAAGGTTTGGACGGAGACATAGGCACGAGCTTGAGTAGAACACAGACCGTGACGAAGTGCGCCAACCTCAGGATCAAATATACGGTAAGAGCAGCTAGTGTAAACATGGGCCTGGATGCAATCATTGTGGATAAGATATGGGCTGTCATCATCCCGAAAACCAAAATACTCACCCGAAACGGCGCGCCTCCAATCCTCGGTTTCGCTTATAGCGTCCTCCCATATGTCGCCCCGATCTCTCGCTACTCGCTCCCACTCCTCTGGCGTATTGTGTGCGCTTGTCACGTACAGCCGCCCGTCCATCCGATCCCGCGCGTCCCAAAACCATTCGGAAAACACAACGTCGTCGCGATAGCGCGCGCCATCTACGGAGAGTACGAGCACCTGAATATTCGCGTGCTTCTCTGGTGTCCGCATAACCGCTTCGTAGCTGCGGCGGTCATCCAGGGGAAAACGCACTCTCAGGTGCGTCAGGTGCGCGAGCGCGTCGAAGGGCCTCGCCCTGCCAAACCAGCGCGGGAGGAGCGCCGTGTCGAGGCGTGTTATGTTCTTCAGAACGGGGATAGACTGCACGTTGTTGCGCGCGTGGCGCATGGCGTTCAAGAGCCCGTATACAATGCTTGATAGCACATTCGCCGAGGGGGGCACCGTGAGGTGCAGCTCGCGCGATGGCAGAAGGGCGGGGCCCGCGTCGGTGGCGCGCCAGCGGGCAAAGCTCTCAAAACTTGTACCGAGCATGGCAATATTGGTGAGATTGGGACAGCGCTGCACGATTTGGAAGCACAGAAGGCCACAGTCATTGCCGGGGAAGGTTACAGAGGCATTTTCGACGAGTGCCGCATATTGGGGATGTTCATCCAGCAAGCAGATGAAAGCGGAGGCGGCGGCTTCGCTGCGGATGACGACCGTATGGAGAAGGTATGGAGAGACGATATGGCGTGTCCAGCCTGCAACAAGCGTAAGAGTAAGGCATGTCTCAGGTGAGGACGCAGCTGCGAGTTTGAATACGTGGACTACGAGTTCGTCTGGCAGACGATGAAACGGTGTGGGGGTATCCGACATCGCTCCCTCGTAGGCTTCGGTCCAGGTGCTTGTGGCTGGCAGTGTTAACAATGAAGGGGCTGGCTGCCTGTAGCTACTGGGCAGTGGGGCCAACAGGGATCTCCAGGGACTTGGATTATACTTGAGACTTCTTCTACACAGGAATGAAATGCGCCTCATGATGCATGACGAGTGATTAAAACGCCGCCCGAAGGAAACGGCTGGAAACGGCCGCGGGAATATTTTCTCGGAGTGATCCGTGGGGATTTGATGCGTGGTATGCCGCGAGAATGACGTCCAAGTCCGGGGCTGGATGTTGGCAGAGACGAGCTTGGAGGGGAGGCATCACGACGGGCATTGGCTTGCCCGAGAAATTTATGAAGACCGACGCTGGCGATGGTCCAGCATGGATGGCGAATATCTCTGCGAGCAGCGGTAGGGCATGATCGCTGAACGAGAAAACAGTGATGTTGGAGGAAATAGAAACAAACCTTTAGAGGTCAAGCTGAGAATGTACACGCGAAAGTTCGAGGTAGACGATGGCCTACTAGTGAAACGAACGATAAATAGTCATTATCATTTCCATAGAGATCCGAATACTCACCTACAGTAGCAAGGGCGCCCGCGACAACCGCCATTCCTCTGTTTCGCGGATAGCATCCTCCCATATGTCCCCCCCTCTCCGTGCCATACGCTCCCACTCCCTTAGCGTACTCCGCGCACCCGTCACATACAGTCGCCCATCCCCCTCCCTCGCACCCCAGAACCACTCCGCGACCTCGTCGTCGCGGTAGTGCACGCCACGCGTGGAGAGCACCAGCATCTCAAGCTTCGCGTTGTTCAGCAGGATTTCCGTCGCTACATCCGGGCACCCGTCCAGGTCATCGACGGACACGCGCAGGTGCGTGAGGTGCGCGAACACGTTGGGGATGGCATCTGGGTAGGTGGAGACGTCCAGGTGGGCTACGTGGGCGAAAAGGGGCGGCGCGGGGGACGCGCTGCGGTTCGTGTTGAGGAGGATGCAGAGCAGCGCGTGGTGAAGGATGGGGAGTGCGGCCTGCCACCAGTCGAGGCAGCGACGCTGGGTACTGAGATGCACAACTTGCGGGAGGCGGGAGCGATGATGTTGGTGTTGATCAGTGCCAGGCCGGCAAGATCGCAGAACCCTTCGGGAAACATGGCGATGTTGGTGAGATTGGGACAGCGGCGGATGATGCTATAATGCAGATCGCGACGTTCTTCGCCGCAGAACTCCAAGGAGGCGTTTTCTACGAGCAGTGCGCGTGATGCATCCTGATCTAGAATGTGGATGAAAGCAGTTGCGGCGGCCTCGCTGCGGAGGACGACCGTGCGGAGAAGGATGGGCAGGGTGAGGCGGCGTGTCCAGGTTGCGACTAGTGCGAGAGCAACACAGGTCTCAAGAGAAGATGCAGCGGCGAGTCGGAATATGTGCACGACGAGTTCGTCGGGCAGGCGGTGGAACGGTGCAGAGGTGTCGGACATAGCGGGCTCGGGGAGCTTTGCGGTTGCAGTTCGTTGCACTGTTGTTGGCGGATTGAAGCAAAACCAACGATGCAGCGGCACTTTGAGGCAGGTAGAACAGCGCGTGGTTTGCGCGTGGTGACGATAACCTAAATGGTGGCCACTGTCCGCACAAAAAGTAACGCCTACTTTCGTGCACTATGGCTACAGGAAACATATATCAGGCAACTGGCGAGGACATCAATGCCTGAAAGCATGCGTAGGTCGTCAGATGGGTACAACAGAAGGGATGCACCGTGAAACGAGGAAATATATGCACCTAAGTATAGCGACAGACACCCGCGACACCCGCAAATCCTTGGTTTGGCGGACAGCATCCTTCCATACATCGCCTCCATCCCTCACCCGGAGTTCCCACTCCTCCAGCAGAACCTGAGCGTCCGTCCAGGTGAAAGAGATCCTGGCCAGAGTTGTCACCGTGAAATGCTAAGGAGGCGTTTTGAACGAGTGAGGCACGCAATACATCCTGATCTAGATAGTGGAGGAAGGCCAACGCGACGGCTGCACTGCGGAGGGCGACCGTGCTGAGGAAGACGGCGTCACGTTCATCTTGCTACGAGCGTAAGGGCAAGGCAATTCTCCGCTGAAGAGGCAGCAGCAGCAACGTAGATTATACAGAGGATAATTTTGTCTAGAGGCGGTTAAATGCAGATGAATGATCACTGTCACTGTTGAGCATATGTCACGTCGTTTGTTGGCCCAGAAGAGATACCCTTGCGGTATTGGGGCGTTGAGTAGAGGATAGAAGCTGTAGCCAAACAGCGTCAAACACCCACTCGTGGCCATTTCCGACAAATGAGTCTCGAGTCTCGACGAACGCACTCTCAGATCTCAGAGGCCCCGGGAAGCTCACCCATTTTCGTGTCCGGAAATAGCATATTTGAGGGCTCAAAATCGGCCATTTTCTTGTCCGGAATAGCATATTTGAGGCCGATTCGAGGAAAATTTTGGCATATACATGTCCGTCATAGCATATTTGAGGGCATGCGCGCGGAGCGCGCCGAAAAATTTTGACATGTATGTACCCCGCCGGAGGCGCCGCCCCGGCTGTCACCTGTATATAGTAAAACCCTTGTCCGAATAGCATATTTGAGGCCAAAATTATAGCATATTTGAGGGCCAAATTTGGCCATTTCGGCGGACACGAAAATGGCTGAGCTTCCCGGGGCCTGATCTCAGGCCTCAGGCTTGTCTCAGGCTGCTACTAAGTAGTAGCCCACAAGTACCTAGTGCTGCGGCCCGTGGTCTCTTCGATTCACCGAATGATACTGTGCGTTCAAACTCAAACCCATGATTGCGAGCGATGGCGGATACCTCCGAGTCCATACCATTTTTTTTTTTTGGTGGAGCGTTAAGGCAGGTCGCAGCGTAAGAGTGGCCTCGCGTCCGTAGTGGAAGCTCGGCCCTTCTGTAACAAAGTTAGCCCGGCCTGC
Organism: Plicaturopsis crispa FD-325 SS-3; assembly: GCA_000827205.1. NCBI lineage: Eukaryota > Fungi > Basidiomycota > Agaricomycetes > Amylocorticiales > Amylocorticiaceae > Plicatura > Plicatura crispa. Next base: position 39,218 of record KN832564.1, on the reverse strand, counting down.
CCGCATGAATGTTACGGGGAATTGTGTTGTGAATGGACATTTACCATAGTATACGTTCTCGTTCCTTTCCTATTTCCTTATTTGGACTTAGCCCCTAAGTGAACTTCCTTCGGACGTTTATTCGGATCTCGGAACTTCATGGACTTTTCGACGCGTCGCGTCTCTTTTCTTTTCCTCAGTCGTTCACTTATATTCACGACGACTGAGGTATGTTCCATTGCTATTACACTAAAGCTACTTAATACTTACTGTACCTATAGTTTGCTATCTTGCATCTAGGTACATAATATAGTCGTTCACTTATATTCACGACGACTGAGTTTGCTATCTTGCATCTAGCGGCACTTGCGCGTCCCTCAAGGTCCCATTCGGTTCTTTAAATTGCACCCCGTATGTATAGTAAGTCCACCCTGGGGAAATGCTTCGGTGGCAGTACAAGTACCGCTCAGCACGACCGCTACTCCATGTAGCAGACAGTGTGGGACTTAGGGACCTCGGGACATATTATCCCGGATGTGTATGAGGCCCTATACCCACTAAAACCCCAGCTTGTCGGATCCAGTCGTCTGGCAGGGCGTCCTCGTTCATCAGGGTGCCGCTCCATGTATTCAGCACCGTCTTTGAGGGCAGTGCTTTGTTTCCATATTTCATTCGGTTAGTCATGGCTCTATCAAGCGTGAGTCTCGTGTTGATCGCGTGTAGCCAGCGGTTATGTACTTCCATTTTGGAGTGGTGCAGCTGCGGGTCGTCGCCCCTCGATATTCGTCGTTCGCATCGAATTCTCCAGATGAGATGTGCAGATTCTGACATTATTATCCTATAGAGGCGTGCCGCGCCTGGGCGTTTATGTTCGTCGTTGTCGGTGAACTCTGCCAGGCCGCTTGCCATTATTGTTCCGTAGGTAGGCACCGGCCAGACACTGTGTTTCTTGCGCCATAGCTTGCTCGCTAATTTCCAGATTATGGCTCGTCCGGGTGCATCACAGTCTGTGAGTATGTGCTCCATAGACTCCTCTACCCCGCAGTGGGGGCATACCGAGCGGTGTTCGTGATCAGGTATGTTTTGCCACCATTTGCCGCATCTGAATGCGTTATGCAGGCATTTCCAGAGAAATTCCCGTATATTTCTGGAGATGTCTTTTGATTTGACTGATCGCCATATACGCGTGTCAGTGGGGATCTTTCCACTGATATCTAGGGCGGCATGTCTTGCCATGTCGAGGGAGACTATGGTCGAGGTGCGTTCTGTTGTCTTAGCTTTCGCCGCGCGGATGCCTTGGTACGCTAATGATTGTGACAGGGTTGCCATGCGGGCCCCCGTTAGGTTGAATTTTGGTGGGATGCTTAGGTCGACTTCATCGGGGATCACTTTGTTTGCCCCAGCGTCCGCTCGCTCATCTGCCCCGTCATTTCCCACGTCGTCGCTGTGACCTTTGACCCATTGTAGACGTGTCGGTGCTGAACGTTGTCGCATCCTTGCGACCATGGGGCGCCAGAAGTCGCTGTTGGCTACACCTATCCAGCCCCGGTCCTCCCATTCCTGGAGGTGCTTGGTGAGTCCATCTATGACATACTTCGAGTCGCTCTTGATGAGTAGTGGTGCGAAGGGTGGGTTGTGATGTGCTGCTTCGAGGGCAGCCACCATTTCACCGATTTGGTTCGAATGTCTGTCGCCAGGTATCCTGATCGCTTTGTTGCGGGGGTCTTCAGGTCCGTACCACAGGCCGCTTCCTGATCTCGCGTTGTCATCACCATTATTGAAGCACGATCCATCTGTGTAGACCGTGACCGCTTCTTCGGGGACTTCAAATGCTCGACGACGGCGGTATGCCGGGTCCTGGCATCGTGCACCTAGTTCCGTAAATACTCGGAAGCCTTGTGAGAGGTCGTCAGGCATGCTAACTGATGGGTTGAAGGTTATCTGGTCGTCGGTTGCACGGGCGACATCATTCTGGGTGATTCGGTTCCTCGTGAGTGTAAGATTATCTCGTGGGGTGATTGTAGTGTTGGGTCCCATTTTGGGAGCAGCTGCGCTAACAGTAGCTTCGCTGCGTGGTAGCACTTATTTGGTTTATCACAGCCCAGCCGTTCTCGGTCATCCTTGCACGGTGGGCATGCACAGTTCACCCTGTCAAAGTGGCGGCGCGTTGTTATCTCTGTCCGGCGTGTCATTGCGAGTGCGTCCTGAACTGTGAGTATTGCATGTTTCACCCGGAGGCATGAGCTTCGCTTATTATTGTTTAGTCTATTGAGGTGGTCTTTTGCTCCAATGTGGTACCACAGCGGGAGCTTTTTCTTTGTTGCCACTGGTAGCTTCAGTGCGTCAAAAGATACATGGTATTTCCTGCCTACTTTAAGCATATTGATTAGGTCTCGGGGCAGATGTGACCCCTTTCCAGTTGCTGCCTCCCATGTTTGGAGATACATGTTGACTTTCGATAGGTCAGCGACCTGTCCGGAGGTGCGTCGAACATTCATATTGATGAGTCTGTCCGCTACAAATGCCCATGCCGGGCGTCTATCTGTTAGGTCTAGGAACGATTTCAGCCACATCAGCTGTATTGCTTTGTTCCGGGCGGTGAGGTCCAGAACCTTCTTCCCGCCGTCCGATATCCCTTTCTGCAGCGTGGACATTCCCACTAGAGGCCGTCCCCCGTCCGCCATGAAGTCGCGGATTGTTTTTTCAAGGGTCTTCTCGATCTCATCCGGCATCCCCTGTACTTTTGTCAGGTACTGGGTCATTCCTGCCACAACCATAATGATTATTAGGCGTCTGCCATCGGGTGTAGGGTGACTTTTCCCCCACTGTGTTAGGCTCGTGGTTATTTTATTGACGACTCTGTTCCAGGATTCCGCCTGGTCGGCTTTGTTTCCGATCCAGGATCCCAGTATGCGGACCGGTTCGCCATCCTTTGCAATATGGATGTTCGCAGGTAGCGGTTGTTGATCTGGGTTTAAACGCCTTGATTCAATGACCGCTGATCTATATTCTTCTGTGCCTATCGGTATGACTTCTGTTTTTTCAGTATTGAACTTTGCTTTTGACGATATACACCACTTTTGAAGTATGTCCTGTAGGTCATCGTAGTTGTCAGACTCCGCAAGGTAAGTCGTCGTATCATCTGCAAACAGGGTAGTGATGATCTTATCTGCAACACCCGGGATGTTGTAGCCTCCATCAGGAAAAAGCCTGAGAACTATAGTGAGCTATAGCCAATTTTTTGCAACTATAGTAGACTTTTCCAGCTATATAGATGTCATAGCAACAATAGCTTTCCTAGAGTAGTACCTACTATATAGTTGCACTTTTTTGGCCTTATACATTTATAGCTTGTTATAGTTGGCCTATAGCTGTAATAGATAGGCCTAATTTCACTGATTTTGGGCGCTGATTATTGGAACTATAGGAACTATGACAGATAGCAAAAGAAAGAGGGAAAACAGTTGCATTTATAATAACTAAATACATTATAAGACATTTATAACTACGTCAAACATGTACCCTACTTCACCAGTCCTCCTCAAACCTCCCTAACTATCCTTGAATCATCATTAGAAAAGTACTGCCCCCCTTCATAACCCTGCACAACCACTCCCATACGCCCCGGTTGCCGTCTCACCTCGAAGCTCGCAATAGTGTACACTGTGTCGCCGTTTCTATGTAGGCATGTGTCAAGGCATCAGGATGATGCACGTCTTCTGGCTGCATGGGCTGACAACGTACCTGGTCTGCCATGGGCGTGCTAACGTGGGGTGCGTGGGATCATGGCACGGTGAGCATGTGCGTCAGGGCCTAAAAGTAGTATACGTCAAAGAATGTATGAGAAAGAAAGAGAAAAACTTACATGGCACTGATTCACGCGGAGGTTGCTGTGCTGGCAGCCTGGTTGATGTGAAGGCGCGCTGGTGTAAATTCCTGCAGAACAAAGATGGTAATTAGTGTGTGCGCTCTGTAAACCGAGCCAGCAGTGGCTGGGACGAGTACGTGCGCTGGCATAATCGTCTTCAACACAATTATGAAAGGGTGATTGTGAACGCACCTCGCAGCATTGCTAGCTGTTCCCTCCGTGTCCACAAACGTCCAAATGTGCGAGTGGATCTAATGCCCTGTGGATAGAAAAAATTGCAGTCAGTAGTACTCAGTACTCAGCAGTAAAAAGGATGAGTGGGGTGGTGGTGAACAGCAAACGACGACGACAAGACGACGACGATAAAATTTCCGTGGGAACAAGTGCAGTGCTTTGCACTCGTTCCCACGCTCGCAACTTTCGTCTCGAAATCACTAAGTCCATCTTACCGGCCTCCAGTCTTGCTCTTTGCACATACTAATGAAAGGTTCATTCAATTTGATGAATAGTGTAGTTCAGCGGGCGATTATGTGGTGGACATCGGCTTAGGTGCGCCGTTTTTCTTTTTGATCTTGCTCATTTAATATCCCTGTCAGTTCCCGGCCTGCAGCACATCCACCGTGCATAACGTGCACGATACCCCCTGCAGGAGGTGCCCGTCTAGCCCCGCGCACACATCAACACCAGTGCGCGCGCGCAAATCCCCGCGAGTCCGCAGGCGCCAACAGATGTCCGCCCCCGGTGTACGCGCCGACACCAACACCACTAGTGCCAGTCGGCACCAGCTCGCACGCACACGCACACACGCGCCCGTGAGCGCCGGCCACCAGGAGTCTGCACCCAACCCGGCGTGCACGTCGGCACCAACACCGCTGACGCCAGTCGGCACCAGGTCGCGTGCACACTCACACACCGTGCACGCGAGACGGCGACGACGAAACGAGACGCCAGCCGGCGTCTCGTCGTCGTTGCTTTCCCCGCCGCCGCCTTCCGCCTTCCTCCACCATCAGCCAACCACCACGGGCCGGCCATCTTGGGCGCTGCGAGGCCTTGCACGCGAGACAGCAACGACGAAACGAGACGCCAGCCGGCGCCTCGTCGTCGTTGCTTTCCCCGGCGCCCCCGCCCTCCTCCACCCTCAGCACCCACTATGGGCCTGCCGTCTCGCGCGCGCTCCGAGCTCGTGCACGCGAGACAGCAACGACGAAACGAGACGCCAGCCGGCGTCTCGTCGTCGTCACTCCACCCCCCACGGTGGCACCTCCGCCGCCGCCTTCCTTCCCACAGCGCACCACCACGGGCCCGCCGTCCCGCGCGCGCTGCAAGCCGGTGCACGCAGGACGACGACGACGAGACGAGACGCCAACTTCAGGCGTCTCGTTGTCGTCGATTTCCCCCTGCCACCGCCGCCTTCCGCCCTCCTCCATCCCCAGCACGCCGCCGCGGGCCCGCCGTCTCGCACGCGCTCTGAGCCGGTGCACGCGAGACGACGACGACGAAACGAGACGCCAACAGGCGTCTCGTTGTTGATTTCCCCCTGCCGCCGCCGCTTTCCGCCCTCCTCCATCCCTAGCACACCACCACTGGCCCGCCGTCTCGCGCGCTGCGAGCCCGTGCACACGAGATGGCGACGACGAAACAGCGACGACGAAACGAGACGCCAGCCGGCGTCTCGTCGTCGTCATTCCACCCACCGCCGCCGCCGCCGCCTTCCTTCCCGCAGCATACTATGACGGGCACGCCGTCTCGCGTGCGCTACGAGTCCGTGCACGCGAGATGGCGACGACGAAACGAGACGCCAGACGGCGTCTCGTCGTTGTCGCTTTGCCCCCGCCGCCACTGCTTCCCGCCTCCCTCAATCCTCAGCAGACCACCACGGACCCGCCGTCCCGTGCGCTGCGAGCCGGTGCACGCGAGACGACGACAACGAGACGCCAGGAGGCGTCTCGTCCGAGTCGTTGTCGCTTTTGCAGCCGCCACCGCCTGCCTCCACCCTCAGCAACTACGACGGGCCTGCCGTCTCGCACGCGAGACGATGACGACGAAACGAGACGCCAGCCGGCGTCTCGTCGTCGTCACTCCACCCGTCGCCGCCTCCCTCCTTCCCGCAGCACACCACCTCGGGCCCACCGCACTCCTTCTATGTACGGCGCGCAACCGCAACACGCACCACCGGTGCTTTCTCTCCCGCTGCACTCTCACGCGAATGCATCCCAACAGCCACCCTCAGCGCATGACCATGGGCACGCAGCCTCGCGCGCGCACACTGGACGACACGTTGCCGCCGCCTCTCATCTTAGCACGTAGCACATTTAAGTAGTCCGTTATAATAGTATGATAATGCTCTTCTGTGTTAACTCTGATTTTTTTGGCTTATGGACTATAATTTGTGATTAGAGCTATTACAGCTATGATAGAAACATTGAAATCACGATTCAAATTTAGAAAGTTCAATGACTTGATTAAGAAAATCTGTTACAGCTATAGTAGCTATGATAGTTACATCTTATCTATAATTTCACATCAGAAAATCAGTCTTCTATATAGCAAAAGTGATTTTCCTGATGTCTCATATCCGAGTTTCGGAGCATTGCGGCAAGGGGCTCGATTGCTAGGTCGAACAGCAGGCAGGATAGCGGGTCTCCCTGTCGGACTCCTCTAGTGACTCTATATGTTGAGCTGAGGCACCCGTTGACCATAACCGTTGTATCTGCTGATCTATACAAAGATTGAACTATTCTAATGAAGTGTTGTGGTAGGTGGAATTTCTCGAGTGCCTGCCAGAGATAATCGTGCGCAATCTTGTCGTACGCTTTCTCCTGATCGAGCGCAATGATAACCCCGTTCTCCTCCGTGGCTTCTGCGTAGTCTACCATAAGCTTGGTTAGCTTTACCTGGTCAGTGATACTCCGCCCTTTGACGAAGCCCGCCTGATTCTCGTGTATTAGGGAAGGGGCTACATCAGCTAGTTTGATTGACAGGGCTTTTGTGAAGATTTTATAGTCGCAGTTGAGTAGTGTAATGGGCCGGTAGTTTACTATCTCTTGCTTATCTTTTTTCTTGTAGATTGGGCACATCCAGCCAGTAGCAAAGTCGGTGTTGTCTGACACTCCGTGGCGTTCAATGTCATTGTAGACATTCTGTAGGGTTTTAATCGCATCGAATTTGGTGCGGTTGTGTTTTGCGTCTTCTTTGTACCTCTGATCTAGTGCTTTCCAGAATTCGTATGGTAAGCCATTCACTCCCGTAGCCTTGCCGTTCTCCGATTTCTTAAGGGCTTCTAGTATATTTTGCTTGGTGAGCAGGCTCGCAAGGTTTACCCGGTCTGCCGGTGATGCAGCGCGACTGATGTTGTCCAGGACATCCATAGTTATTTCGGCGCGGTAGTCCTCGTCAATTTCCGCTGCATCCTCTTGCAGCCTGCAGTGGTAGTCTCGCGCAAGTTCGGCCATTCTTTCCGATCGGTCTTCGTACCTTGGCGGGTCGCTCATTGGTATTCTCAGGGCATACATTGTGTCTCGTGGTGCGCGTATTTTGTTAATTTGTGACCAGTATTTGCTTATCGTCTCGCCCTCTAGTTTGTTGCGGGCCGCCGCTGTCGTTCGCGCTGTCTTATGGCGGTCTCGTTCTAAGCGTAGTATTTCACGTTGTATCAGCGCTGCCGATTCTAGTTGCTGGTCAGTGCCAACATCTCCGTCGTTGAGTAGGGTATCTAACTTTGTTCTCAAGGACTTAATCTTCTGTTCCATTTTTGGGATAGCTACTCGTGCACGGGTCCGGGTGGCTGCGACTACGTCGTCTTTGAATTTTTTGAAGAGCGTCTGTGGGTTGGTCTCCTCTGTTCGGTTATATCTGTTGTGCTCAATCCTGTCTTGCAGTATCAAGCCGAGCCTGTGTATTTCTTTTGTAAGCTCCTTGTCTTGGATGAGGTGTAATGGCATGGTCCACCGTCCTCGTCCGATGAACGGGGCTTTCTGGTCAATGACATTGACTGAGACCATCCGATGGTCGGTTGCGATTCCTAATGGTTCAATTTCCCAGTTCCGGCCTGAGTCTTTTATTTCGGGGGAGACATAGATGCGGTCGATGCGGGAGTGTGATCCAGTTGCATCCTGGAAGTATGAGAACATTTTAGTCGTGGGGTTTGTGCTACGCCAACCGTCCTCAAGTTGTAAGGATTCTCGGAATTGTCGCAGAGCGTCGACTGCAGCATGAGCATCACCGCGGCATGGTAAGCGATCTATTGCATCCTCTACTAGGTTGAAATCTCCAAGCATAATATCGGGTACTGCTAGGGATTCTGCTTCCCATTTGAGCTGTAGATCAGTCCAGAATTGTTTGTTTTCTGCTGTGGAATTTGGTGCATATATATTCAGTATTGTGAGTGTTAGAGTCGAGTGCCACGGGATCGTAACTAGCATGGCTCGTCCTGGTATAATTTCTCGTTGAATGACATTGGCTGTGTCAGTTATATCTTTATTGAGTACTACTGCAACCCCTCTCGCATTCTGTGTTTCCGGGTCCGCAGAATGTAGTATCTTAAGACGCTTGCCAAATAAATTGTGGAGGTCGCTGACGTGCTCATCCGTGAGGTGCGCTTCTTGTATCGCTAGAACTCCGAGTCTTTTCTCTTTCATGATCTGGTTAATGTGGAACCATTTGTTGTCTTGGCTGTTCCCGTTAATGGATCCCCGTCCCCGTATGTTCATGGAGGCAATTTTCAGCGTTGCTCGTGTGTTTTTTTGGGTCGTTAGATTGTGGTTTCTGCGGGGCGGTATTGGCTCGTGGCCGTGGTTATTATCGGGCAGGTTATTTGGTTCATTGTCTTGAGGCTCTTCATTATACTGTTGTTCGTCTTGTTCGGGGGGCTCCATATACTCATTTTGTAATTGGTCCCCTTGCACAATACCTAGGTTGTGGATGTCTGATCCTTGCGGTTGGGCTGAAGCGGGTCTGCTAGGTCTGCTATTGACCTGTTGGCTGTTGTTGCCTGAGGACACTATACGTGATCCTCCAGTATATACACTGATTCCTTGTGTACCAAGGCCCTGTCCAGGGGCATTACGGCCATCATCGCCAGGCTCACCTTGACGTTCATCGGAAGCTTGGATGGCATACTCGCTGCTTCCTCCTGCCACTGCAGAGTCAGGCTCCGGACCGCGATGCCCTTGAGCAGAGTGCGTTCCGTCTCCGTGATCTCCGGACCTATCATTGGAGGCAATGCCGACGGACGAGCCTTGCACTCCTCCAGGTCTAGAGAAGCTCGAACCTATACCGTTTATTGCAACCAGATTTAAGGGTGGGTTTATATTGAAAGAAGTAGTTGCGTATACGACACCCTGCCTACAACGTCAGCATGGGGGCGGATGGTCTTGACCCGGACCGTGACTTAATTGTCTACCACGGGGGGATATGTCGGCATTACTTGTCTGCACCCTGTTTGGGCAGGGCACAAATGTTTCACAGCGACTTAAGCTTCTCAGCACGGCACTCCCAGGCCTAAATAGGCCGCCGTTTGGTGTACTAAGTACATTGTTCTCGAGGCGCTTTCCTGTGCTACAGGTAGCCAGTATATTTGGGCGCCCTGAGTTTCGAGGTGTCCCATTTTTAGGGCCTTAGTTAATTCTTATTTTAATCTTTTGGGACACCCCATTTGGCCCCCTGCTGTGACACTCCTTTGTCCTTGTTGGGCCCAATCCTTACTAGGGGAGTGTACGCAGTTATGTTTGCTCTGCATGCTGCAGGCGTGTTTGCGCGAGTACGCTGAATTATTGCTTAATTCGTGTTTTAGCCCCTGAGACTTCCTGGTTTCGTTTTTGCCGCGCCACAGTGGCGCGGCAAAAACGAAACCAGAAGTGAGGTGAGGGGGTTCGAGTCCTGGTGTGGGCAGGTTTGTTTCCCCTTCTCGTTCGGTGAACACAGTTCGTATTTTCATATCAGTAGAGACAGTACAGGATGGGAGTCCATACCATTTCATCGTCTGCCCAGCGAGCTCATAGTCCACATATTTCGATTTGCAGCTGCATCCTCACTGGACAACTGCCTTGCTCTTGCCCTCGTCGCATCCTGGACGCGCCGTCTCACCCTCCCATCCCTCCTCAGCACAGTCGTCGTGCGCAGCGCCACCGCCGCATCGGCCTTCCTCCACTTTCTGGATCAGGATGCACCGCGCGCACTGCTCGTTCAAAATGCCTCGTTGATGTTTGATGGCGACGACTGTGGCACCCTGTGCTACCGCATCGTGCAGCGCTGTCCAAATCTCACCAACATCGCCATGCTCCCAGCATTACTATACGGCTGCACCATCAGTGGAAATACGGGGCTTCCGCCCTCGCGCGAACTGCACATCACGCTAGCTGGCGTATATACCGACCCAAACAGGGACTTCCTCTTCATGTAAGTTACGCGCTCGCGCGCATAAGCGCCCAGGCGCCACGGCCCATACCCATTTTCTTGGACTGCGTCACGCGCCTCGATGCATGCGTGCTCACGGGCTGGCCCGGCATGCCGGATCCCTTTGGCGCGTTCGCACAGCTCACGCACCTGAGGATCGCGCTCTACGCGGGCCCTCAGGAGATGGTGTGCCCAACGGTCCTGCGAACGCTAGAGGAGCATGCGGACATCGCGGCGCTCGTGCTCTCCGGGGACAAGCCATACGAGGCTGCGTTTGCGGAGTGGTTTCGGGGGGCGAGGGAGGCGGATGGGCGGCTGTATGCGACGGGTGCGCGGCTTACACTGGAGGATTGGGAGCGCCGCGCGAGGGATGGAGATGATATATGGGAGGATGCTGTCCGTCAAACCGACGAGTGGCTGCTGTCGCGGGCGTCCTTGCACCCGTAGGTGAGTATTCGGGCCTTGAAATTGTTAACCAACTATCTCACCGTTCAGTTCGATGGTCAGGTCCACGCATCCTTGAGCACACTCTCTACTGCGTTCCTGTTTCATCCTGTGGCATCGTCTCTGCATGTTCATATTCGCCCTCCCATGCCGGCAGCAGGCATACATCTTCAAATGCTGAGGAGCAATTGAGATGGCCATTTGTGACCGGTGTGCACCGTTTTTACTCAAAAGCTGTTCCAGCTGCTCGCGCAATTTTTGACAGCTGCCCATACGCCGGAAAATTCATAAGCTAAGGGTAGTCCTGAGGCTATCGCGCCCAGTGTATACAGTGTGCGAATCGCCAAACCGACACGCGAGTGTACCCTCTCGCGGAATTGTTTCTCTAGCCTCAATTCTTGACCTTTCTCCCTGAAAGTAAGTGCATTCGACGCGGAAGATGCTAAAGCAAAGGACTTGTGGAGCCAAAGTCCAAAAATAATATTTTTTATTTTTCTTGTCACCAGAATTTGCAACATCCGTACAAAACAGCTTAAAACATGGGTTTTCTGCTGTTTATAAGGCCTGTGTGGTCATGTACGGCCCTGGATAGGTCCCCCAGAGCATCCCTAGGTCCCGTTGTTGTCCGAAAGTGTGCTGAACATCAGTGCCAAGGTGTGGCATTTGTTCCTGTAGACTGCCGAGGAATGGAATTACTGCTCGCTAAACATCATTCCAGTAAGTGTAAACCCCGTTTTCGGGCGTTTCTTGAGGAACCCTCACCAGGAGGAGAGGTTGGGGCCCATACGGAATATATATAATTTTTTCTCAGCCAAAATTTGCACCCACACCCCAAAATCGCTGAAAATCACTGAATATGCTTGTTTTAGCTAGTTTTACTTTCAATTTTTCTTCGCGCCGCAAGCGGCGTACGTGCCAACGTTCCGCGGGCGTGCTGTGAATGAGATTCGCACACTGTAGGCGGTCACCGTTATTACGTAATCCGCCTTTTATATCCTGGCCCCTATTCACGCTCAAACGCGCGCAGGACGCGCCTGACGCCGCGCAATCGTCTCTTGAAACCATATCTCCTAGCAATACGAGCTGTCTGCTTCATGGCTCCTGCTGTAAATACTTCCCGACCGCATATCACAGTCCAATGTTGTGCTCAAACCATAATTTGATCCTTTTTACTGCTATCATCAGGAAAACTCGATTTGTCTGAGCCTGTCTTATAGCGTCTTATAAGATGAATAAGACGTGTAAGACCTACCAGACGCTAAGATATTCTCGTCTTAGCCTGCAGATCCACTTTTGGCTTCAGACGTTAGCCAGATCCTTTCTGTCTTAACGAGACGGTGTAAGACGAGTACCAGAAGCATCTCAGACATGAAAGATACGGGTTTAATGTCCAGATAAATGATAATAGCCACTTTCGAGGATAGCAATTGGAGGACGAACAAAGAAACATATATT